>WBNM01026483.1:0-27560 GCA_013399055.1 Ramphastos sulfuratus
ATGCATTGCTGTGTGAACTACCCCAAGGGATCCCCGTCTTGGCAGGGAGGTTGGACTCGATCTCTGGAGGTCCCTTCCAACCTCTAAAGTTCTGTGATTCATTGACTCAAGACAGTAAAATACACCTATAACAGGCAGAAAATGTTCATGCATCATTCCAGTAGTTTAACTTTTGGAGATAAAGAAGAGAGAAAACATTATTGTTCTGTCAACTTAAAATCCAATGACCTTTTTTCTTATTAAGGCACCAGCCGGCAATACTGAAATTCTTAAAATTCATTTTTAGGGAAATTGTATTTATTTCTCTGCCCCCACCCAAGAGATATTTTGAGTGAGAGATCATTCAGATAGTTGCATTGCACAACAATCTGCACCAGTAGCTCAGTAGCATTGTCAACCTTACTAATACCTTTTTACATTATCTGAAATTGTTAGCCGTGATTTACTTTTCACCAGCATGATGAGACTGCAGCATTTCCTCTCTGCAACATACACGAGATGTTTACAAAACATACCTCCTTGGGGGACACCAAATGGGTCACTCTGACAGGAAAGGTAGCTCCTGGAACAGGTAGCTGTGGCAAGATGTATGAAGGCAAACCAGGAACATTTCCTTCAAGAAGCTCCTACACCAAGACACACTTTGGTCAAACATCATATTAAGTAACAAAATGCAAACTAGGTTTGGTATGATTTCTAGTTCAAATGATTTATCTAATAATGTAAACAGTGTATCCCTGAGTTAAAAAAAAAAAGCAAGCGGCATTTAGGTTTTTTTTATAAACTAGATAAAAGATAACAAACCAGAGTAAGCCAATTAATTATAAAATATAAAGAATATATCTTTGAAGTGTTCCTAGCATACCAAGTTGCTAATTTAATTGATGTTAATTTAAAAAAAAAATCCCTTAAATATGGAATTTCCTCTAAAAAGAGAAAATATTTAGAAAGAAAACCTAAAATAATTGCAATTAATTGACAAAGACTAATCTGAATGTCACACCCAATGTTACTGCAGTCTGTCAGAGCAAGTTAGCCCTTAAGAAATCTTAAGGCAAAGGATAATTTACGTCTTTTCCACTCAAAGTATGCACATGTCCCACTTCTGCTGTTCCCAAGACTGCTTCTGGAACCAGTTCAAGCTCTGGACACCTTGCTCTTTTTCTGGTCCACAACTGAACATCTCTGATACGCGTTTTCTTACAAACTGTTCTGAACCTATTATTTCTGGAATGGATCTTCTCAATGCCATACTTCTTGTGGAAAGCATTTCAGGCTTGCGTACGACCTTCTTACACAGCTTTTTCTTGCAAATTTCATTTTTGTTCTGAGTACAAATCTCATTTCAAGATCCATATTTAGTTTGCTGAAAGTTTTCCATGCTCAGTTCTAATACAGAGATTTTTCTAACTGCATCACAAGCCCACTGGCACACGTGCCAAGACTTATATCAGTGACAGCAGCGTGCACTGTAAAAAGCATTTTATGAAGCAGAGACTGCTGTTGGAAGAAATACACTGGCAAGCTGAAGCAGAATTAAGAGAAAAACCACAGCAATAAAGCATGCATAATTTAAAATAAACCTGATCCCCAGATTTCGAGGGGAAAAAAAACAGAAAAATTGCTTCTCTCGGTTTTTTTCTGTTATGACAAGCAAGTTTGGCAAATACTTAAGTCCTCTAAAGAACAGCAGATTAATATCCTAGACACTTGGAGTAAAGAACCTAGGTAACTCCCTTCTAAATCTTTTGAACATCTCCATCCTTGGATATATTTCTATAATTAATTAATCCCTTTGAGTGATAAAAGTATTACACTATTCCTATTATGTTTCAGGGGAACACAAAAAGTAAGTGGACTTTTAAACAGAAACGCAAAAATCACATTTCAGTAAGGAGTCCATGAACAAACTCTTGGGATTTCACTATTCCACACAACCTTATCAACACATCTTATCCATGCTTGTTATGCGACAGAGTTGTGTACTGAAGCCTTACTCTGATTTACATCACAAATCTGGAAATACTGAAAGAAACATCAAAAATCACAACAAGCAACTGAGCAATCTTTTTATGTCAGAATAATAACAGCAAAAGACACGCACATATTCCACTAGCTTTGATGTGTCCACGCAATCTTCAGCAACACAGTACTTCCAGCGTGCCATTAAGGAAGAGAGCGACATTCCACCAAAATACAGGCTGATGGACAATTTATCCCAGGGGTTACCTGGTAATTCCTACTTAGATAAGACAAAATATAATTGTAACACTGTGACTGAGGTTTTAGAAACAGTGACTAGGAAATTCAAACCTGTCATTCCTATATGCCAATATACTTATTCATCAAAGACACAAGATCTATAAGGACGGCTATTAACATCAGTTAATGTTACAAATGGGAATGCATCTCTCTCTGGAAAGGCAGCACCAACTACTCACTCCCTGAAACATTATCTCATGTTTGCTCCCTCAGCTTGAAAATCTTCTCTTCCGCAAATAATAGCAAGCAATTAAGCTATCTGAAACCATAGGTTTTCAGACAATACAGACTGTGTATTTCCCTATAATGTTAAAATATTAATTTAAGCATGTCTATATTTAGTTACGTCCAACTTTCATCATTTAAAATTGAATGTAGGAGAATTTATGCTGTTGGTGTGTACACTGTCAGAATGTAAACACAATACAAAGAGGACCAAAAAACATTACTAACTCTAAAGGACATATTTAAGGCCTGAAACTATATTAGAGGTAAAGTCTTAGAGAAGTAACATTAGTTTTGGATTTTGTTGTCTAACAAATACATATACCACTACACTCCATCTATTGTTCTTAATCCAAGGTAGAAAAAAAAACCAAACCATCAAAAGCCTCATTTCACACCTATGAATAAATTAAGCTACCTGAACATGTATTTCGACCTCTTCTTTTGTAAGTAGTTCTTGAAGGCAATCTACTGCATCCTGCTGCCAAAAATTTCCAATCTATGTGGTGAAAAGCAAGAACCTCTCACATTAAGATTCTGACAAGTAATACTCTTACTATTTTTAACACAGTAAGATGAAAATATATGGCTATGATTGCAAAACTTATTTTATAACATAAATCATTAGTTTTGATTTGTCTACAATGGGTTAAACATTATTTGTTATTTGGTACATTACAACTTTCTCTGTGACAGAGCTGAGCAGGTGTTTAAGTGGCTTAGAAATGCTGCTTGCCAACCTCTACTATATAGATTATAACATACCTGTGTACAACTACCCAAAGCAGAACCCAAAGATACAGAATTAACACAAGCTAACTTAACAGATAACAGCAGACAGAGGATAGTTTAAACATTTTATTCCCTCCAACATCTGTTTGCCTTCCAAATGTATTTATCAGTTGAACTGCTTCCAGTAATAAAAAGGTTTTCTTTAAAAGGAAGTTTAAGAGTAAACTAGTCATTTCAGTAATTCATTCAGCAAATGCACCAATCAAATTTGAATTAGATATGGTGACATGTGAAGATGTTGTTTATATATCAATTATTATTAATAACCAACCCTTCCCTCAAACAAGTCACTTGTGTTAGTTTAGCATTAACAGATTGTTTCCTACACAGCTAAGTTCAGAATGATACATACACTTTTGCAGGCAAGATTTACAATTTTCTGGTCATTTAAGATTAAGAAATCCAGGACTTCTTGTTGCAGCTAATGCAAAACAAACCATCACTGCAGAGTATCATCCTGTCAACTATTGCAGTGTCCTCTCTCGCAAAGATTTAACTCCAATGACAGCTGCTTTTGAGGCACGGACACATAAAGCAATTAGGCAGTTCCTGCTAAGAGTCTGCCTTGCTGAAACATTCCTCAACAACTATTCTCTGAATCCTTGTAGGCAAGAAAAAAATACCAGCAACTAGTTTCAGCCTTTGCATGACTAAATACATAGTGCATCCACTTGAGTATCTACCTACGAAAATATCTTCATATTTATCATTACTCACTGGTACTGTCTTGTAGAGTTGACATGGTATGCAAAATGGAGGAACAGCAGTATACAATGTAGTTGGATACAGGTGACATGGAAGAATATTCTCAGTGCAACCAACATCTATGTACTGTACCTATATCAAAAGAAAAGCATTCTTGAAATAATTCAGGCAAGATTAATGAAAGAAAACACTCACTCACAGCATTCACACTTCTGGAGGAAAAAATAATGGTTTGCTGATAAGTAGGTGATGTGACAGAGTGGAAATGAGGGATTCAAAAAAACTGGTAAAGCAGATTAAAAGTTCAGTTTCTACACTTGCCTTGCAAGAAATCTTACCTTTTGTGTAATAACCTACAGCAGCTTAAAATTTAGAGAATTAAAAAAATTGTGAATTAGGATAGTGTCACACTTACAAACCTATATTCACAAAGCATGTGAGACTCAAGCAGCAGAAAGAATTCAAAACAAAGACCCCCCACTACTTCCCAAGCACAGACAGGGTGAGAGGAATCTAAACCCAAGTATTTTCAAAGAATTCCACATACAGTAACATCAAAAGAAGAAAAACTAAAAGGGATTTAGGTGATCATGAGTAGGATTTTACTTAAGAACATTTATCATCACTGGGAAAACTGTGGGGAAAAATAGTGACTACTGAAATAGACAGAATTAATCTGTAAAATAAATGTGAAAATCAGGAAAATTATTACACTTTTAAGTAGAATGAACATTTGTATAGTGAGGTTAGCTGAATGAAAAAACTGTGATCATAAATTTATTTTAGAAGATTTTTTTTTTTTAAACCTACACATGTACAAGTTCATGCAGATATCCTCCTTCATATAATCAAACTTACCAGGAGAGTACTACCACGAACTTCTACCACTTTACCTCGATACCATATGGTATCTGAACCTCTTATAACACAAGGTTCTCCCTTTTCCCAGTTGTATGGTTGCAGAAGACCAAGGCATTTGAAGGCACTTTGTATTTCTAGCATCAATTTCTTTAGTGCAATTTCTGGAGGAAAGAGTGTTAATAATAATTTTTTTAAAAATCCCAATAGTCTATTATTAGTGCAAATTATTTCAATCCCTAAAACTCAGGAGACTGAGACAAAGACATGCAAACATGCAATACATGCTACTCCAAAATTTATTTTTCAACACTGATACAACATCTATATTCAATGTCTAGTATATGCAAACCTGCAAAGTTACTGATTTAAACAAAAAGTGCATTTCCAGTTGCAAAGCCATTACCAATTCTGGATTCTCATCTCAGAGAAGGCTCTATAAATTTTGTGACTGACACTTTGGCAGTACTAATACAAGAGCGTCTCCAAGAACAAGACAATGTATTCACACAAACAGTGGTAGGGAAACACCATGAAGCAACAGAAAACATGTCCAGAAGATGCTCTTCTGCTATGGCTGCAGCCTGCAGCAACAACTGCAAGAACAGAGTTGCTGTAGGCTGGATTTCAAGTTATTATACAATCTACTAGTTAAATGCACTTGTAGAGTAAAAAAGACAAGAAAAGTAACTCATGTTCTCATATGAAAACATTTCTCTACAGCGCAATATATTATGCTGGTACCAAAGACTAGCTTGTGTCAGATCAAAATGTACCTTTCAAACAGTACAAAAAGAAAATACTAAGAGATACAGAATCTATCAAGATAAACACTAACTGAGCTTTGAGCTCATATTGAAGGGAAAAAAAAAATCCAGTAATATTTGAGAACCAGGATAAATTAAGAGAATCTTTAGGACTCTATCTTCATTGTTACCAGGAAAAGGTATCGCAATCTAAACATTATAAAACACCACTTACTGCTTTACCCAGTGCTGAGAGACAGTAACCTGCTTGCCTTAACACTTGGGGTTTTGATGCCTGTGGAGGTGGAGGACCAGAAGAGCCCTTTCTTGTGGGCTTAAGGACAAGGTGCCACCTGCCAGGGAGTGCTGGACCTCTCCTCACTGCTGTAAAGCACTGGTCTCTCACTCCTGACACCACAGGTCTCATCCCCTCCCAACAGTAATCCTCCCCAGCAGGAATCTTCCAGAATTGTGTTCTGATCCACAACACAAACTAGAACATGCATTTGGTGCATTCTGGTATGCTAAAGCTATTATGTTCATAACATATTTTCTTACCATGTGCTTTTGGTATTATGTAAATAGTTCCATCGTGTCCAATGTAACTTACTACAGCTTGGAAAGTTTTCTTTCTGGGTATAATGGGGGATTTATATGTTTTATCTGTTCCTGAATGAAGTGGTAACTCATACGTTTGGAATGATTCCTGTTTACTCTCTGAAACAATCATGCTTTCCTCTGGAGCAGTGCTGCTTCTTGCACATGGAGTTTCTGAATGACAATTATTCATTTGTGTCTTCTCTTGCTCTAAGTGTACTTTAAGATGTTCCTCGGAGACTGAGCAAGTCACATCAGCTTTATCAGTTCTGGCAGATTCAATCAAATCACATCAACGTATTAACTGACAAAGAATTTGAAAAGTGCGAAGAATAAAACAAAAGAAATTTCAAACACACAAAGATGGAAAATGCATCTTAAATTACCGTCAAACATCTACCAAATTAGAAAACTGAACCATGCAATGGATACAATCAGTAACATTATAGTCAGATAAGTTTACTGAAGATGGGTGCTCTGCTGCTACGTATGCTGCAGAGGACAATCCAAACATTTGTTTTACTTGTTAGTTTATTGTAAAGTGAAGAATATGGGAGTCTGAAAGACTATAAAAGAAAAGTATCCAAACCTTTTGTTTCTAAAAGCTAAACCCTTTTTAACAAGGTGTCCTGAAACATCAGTCAACTCTCCTGTTTCCTCTTTGTAAAGTATTTTCACTGGCAGTGCACAAGCTGCATCACTTTCCTGGAAAAAAATAAAAAGTGAGAGAGCTGGACAACATAGTGCATAAGCTACAGGCATGCTTTACATTCTTTTGGTACTGACTGTAAATCAGACTTCACTGAACAACTGACATCCACATCAGAAGAAAAAAATTTATTTTATTCACACCACAGTTCCCAGTATTTTATGTGCTGGTTTGAAGCTAATTGGAATATTGTAATGAGAGAAACACATGTGAAAAGAAAACAATAGTGACGTCTATTTCACTCAGGTTTGCTGAGACATACAAAACCAAGGAAACAAATATAGATAAGATAGTCTATGTCTGTATCTCTCTCTGACTTCTGCTTGGATTTGTGTAATCCAACTAATCATTCTGCTTCTAACCCCCTTGCTGATCCTTCCAACTCACCTTGTGTGTAAGGAAGACTCTGGGATAAGGGAGGGGGTGGAAAAATGGTGAAAGGGTGGTTGGGAGCCCCTCCTGGGGACTTTGATTTCTGGGAGGGGTATTGTGTTTCTGTATTACTTTTAACTTGTATATTTCTGTATATAACTGTAAATATTTGTAATATACTGTAAATACCTGCTTCTATCTTGTCCTAAGCTCTGAATATAAACCTTCATTCTTTGACTTCCAGCAGGCTAAGTCTAGTCTGGGTGAATTCATTGTGTGTGGGGGTGGGTAACTCAAACCGTCACATTTTACCAATTGTTCTAGAAATTACACTAAAAAGTAACAGAGTTAAATCTTTCTTTTTCCCTTAGCTATTAGAATGAATTGCCAAACACTTGTTTTCCTTCAGCAGGAACTTTAAACCCATTCATAAGTAACTTGGCTTAGCAGTGCTTATACTTCCAGGCACGCTTAAAGCCTCACTATAGCTGCCAATAAGGCAGTAAGCAAATCAAATCCTCATGATGATTTCCCACACCCACNCCAGGGGAAGAAATAAATTACTAATGATGTTCATGCAGCACTGGACTGGTTCTTTCAGTTTCTCAGGCTTGAAAACTAATACAGTAGCTGCTGAAATAATTCTCACCAAGAATATGATAATCTTGCTCATCTGTCCATAAAAGCTGTCCACACCCAAAGATAGTATTTATATCCAAAGATATAAATATTACTCTTCAGTAACTAAATATATCTTAGACTGTGTTCTTCTCACACTGGGTAGCTAAACTGTTCTAATGCTCCAGTAATAAAATTAAAGCAGAAAAAATAAAAAGCATCTTTCCCCTGTGGTAAAAAGCAATCTAATCAACTTCCACTGAGGACTCTGGAATAGTAAAAATATTCAGAAAAAAACCCAGATGAACAGACAGTTTGAAATTTTACAAATACTGCTGGTTTTGATTACAAACCTGTATAATTATTTTCACTTGTGCCCCCATTAGGTAATAGGATAAATATTCACACACTGTTGCTGTCCAATGTGTGCTTCCACCTGTTGGCCTAACAGAACAAAATTGATCTTTAGTAAAAGAGAAGCTGGCATTTCCTGAGCTTAACAACGAATCCTTCCCCTAACTAAGATTTTTTTTTTTTAAAAATTGCATAAACTTCAAGAGAAAAAAAAAAACCCAAACAGTATTACAGTCAACAGTTAAAAGAAATGGTTATTAATCTTGGGATCTATATGACAGAAAGAATTAAAAAACAGAACCCCAAAACTTCAAAATAAGGAGGAATGATGAGTTCCAGAAGTCTGACACCTGTCTTAATGGAACAAAGGAAACAGGTGTTACAGACTTGGTTATTTTTTCTTCACAATGCAGACAGCGCACGAAGTAATGCACAGGACAACATGCTGGTTCTCTTTGGCCTACAGTATATCAAAGAGAAACTTCCTGTACATTTTCATGAGATCTAATTAATTAATCTCAAATTTTGAGCCAATAAGACATTCAGTAAAATAACAAAAACTTTATCATCTGTACAATAGTTTAGAATAGTTTAGTAGTGTAAATATTCTTGTTTTCTATAGCAGAGTTTCTGTGCAATGTAACTCTTAGGAAAAAAAAAAAAACAAAAAAAAAACCCAAACCCTTTATATAACAAATCCCAGCCACCATCCCATTTCTTCTTTATTCCAAAACCAAACCACATCTGAATCTCATATAATCACTGCTAAGACAGGAAGACATTAAGTTATCTTATTATTAGGTTTCTAATACCGTCACTTGGCATAAGAAAAACACTACCTTATGTCTGCCAAGGAGCATTCTACTGCTAATGTCTTAATTATCTTCATACTTTCCTCAAGTTTTCTTAGACAGCTGATATCTACTGTTCTTTCAGGTCCAGAATCATAAAGTACTACCTGTTACAAACAAGAAATGAAACTGAAATAGGGAAAACCCATCTCTTAGAATTTAAAGCATGTCTAAATAGGTCAATAAAATTCAAACAAATATCACAAGGAATCAGCAAATGGCCTTTGTATTGAAGTACCACAAAGGACTACCACAGTGTACCAAGAGGACAAACCATGAATTTGCTCAGACCAGATCCAATGACTTTACAAAGGCTATTACCTGAGTAAGGAAATTTCCCGTGCTTCAGTTATATCGGTGCATTTAAATTTGTAAACCTAGAAATGCTAAAAAAAAAAAACCCTCCCCTCTACACTTTCATTTTCATTCTGACAAATAGCTGTTTGTGGGCTCTCAGCCTTAGAAAGTAGATGAAAACCAGAAGTATAGGAAGTCCTATTTCTGATTCCTGGTAACAATATCTGTGGGCATAATATGCTGATGGCAGTGAGAACCAATATCAACCCAGTCTTGGATTAGCTGCTGTTATCTGTATGATTAAAGACATTCTTACTTCTGAGGCAAGTAGTTATCTATTCATGAAATGCCTCCTCTGATGCTCCTGTTTTCAAATTATTTTAACTAAACACGTTTTAAAATGTTACAGCTGCATGGTGCAGTGTATCACCATACATAGTGCATGGGTTTAGGGTTCACACATCATGATTACAGGTATTCCTGTGGCACTGCACTTACTACAGCTGGCTCCATTTTTCAGTCTGCAGTTAAGGGTGAATTAACATGACGTGAAGGTTCAAACAGCTTCTGGAATCTGAGATAAACTGTTAGGCTATAGCTTGGGAATCTATACTATGTTGCAAAGTGTAGCGAGCTTCATGAGCCTTCCTCAACTGCCAGGTCCTCTGCTAAAGGCTTATGAGCTTTAATGAAGCTGTATTTTTATTTTGCAGAAATGTACAAAGTAACACTTGTCAAAAGCAAAAAGAGAAAAGTATGAGTACAGATGAATAGAGAAGTAAGAAGCAAAGAGTTGACTATACTTAGATCACAAACTTTTGCTTACAAACTTCAGAAATAAAATTATGAACCCTCTTATGGTAAGAAGTTTACCTCTGCACTTGTTTTGGAGACAATCCTGCTTATCTGACCTCTTTGCCACTGTTTCAAATCCTCCAGGTAAACAGCACAGTGCATACTTTTTTCCCACTTCACAGACTGTGGCTGGGATTCTTTATAAATGGTGACCATCTTTTCCTGCAAACTAATGTTAAGAAATCCCATTTTTCTAGAGGTAAAAATGTATTCAGTGAATAAAGGGTTTCTTTAGTCAATTACGACCTAAATAGCACACAGTAAAAGTTAAACAGACACACAGTATCACAGCTTTTCTTTATAATATGTTAGAAAGAAATGGAATGGAGCTTCAAAATACATGCAACCTGATAAAAATTCTCTAAAGCAACCATGCTTTCTTAAACAATGCAATTAATCTGAGCGACTCTGACCCTTCTGTACGGCACTGTTTGAAAGATGCACTATTTTCTATCAACTATTTGAGCATGACTTAGTGTCATGACTAATTCAATGGAAATCTACATAGCTACAAGCAAGTGAAAAATGAAAGGAGAAATAAGAGGCAGAATATATGTATCTTGAACTGAGCAATGGTATGTTTAACATTAGGCACTAACCTAAATCTTGACTAGATGTCTACCAAAGGAATATCTAGAAATTGCCTTCAAAATTTCCCAATGGCATATTAGAATGATGATGAAAGAAATAGCTTGATTAAATTGTGACTTGGAATATAAGCATCATTTAACAAAATATCCAATAATGGAAAGAAGATGAGAAAAGAAAAAGCAGAAAAATGTAATCTTTCTGGACAGTGTTGCATTTATCAGGCCCTAGTATTTAATACATTAGAACTGATTTGAAGTAGAGGTTAGATCATATACTTAATTTGGAATCACAAATACTTAATAAACCAGTGCCAATCTGTCTTCTGTTCCTATACTTTCCTCAACAAAGCAAATCAGGCATCTGAAAGAGTAGTCAGTGTGAAATGCAACCCTAACCAGTTTGTTCTAACTATACTTCACCAGTTTGTAGTAAGAATGCTTTGAGAAAAGTTCTTTGCATTTTAGTACCTTTCCATTATACATTCTGATGACAGCCACCGTATAAAAATTTTACTAGGAGATACAACATGACTAATTCTTGCTTGTATCTCTTTCTTAGAAAGTGATTTCAAATCTCCTTCATCCACAGATTCCATGTCTATAAGATTTAAAGCTTCCAAGGTTTTGGCAGTTTCTTCTACAGGAACATCCCATGTTTCATTGGACTGTACAGCAGTACTTGCAGTGTACCTGTGAACAGTGGAAAGGAATTAGAATGGACAGTTCAAATGCACTTTAAACAGTGAAGAAGAGCTCAAAGATCACAGTTCTACATGACAGGCATCGTTCAACGAGAAAAGAAGTGAAGAATAATGACTAATTCAAAAAAGCAGTATAATATCACAACAAAACACAACATTATTTCTAAATGCTACTTCTGAAACACAATAGCAGCCTACTTTTATTATCCTTCAGGAAGTATCCTTGCACATTCTACTGACAGATAAGAACACTATGCAATACAGCCTGCCAGCAGAAAAAGGTAAGCCTGAAAAATGGAACTGCTGAACATCAATTGTGTGAGGCTTCAAAAGACATCAATTTACCAGTATTATGCTTTTAAGAATCAATGGTGTTTCCCAGCGAAAGCTGCAACATTTGACTTCTAAGATGTATAAATATTCTTTTCAGAAGAATATTAACATTAGCAAACATTCACATTTTAGCATTGCCTGATGATACAAATAAAACACAACAGGTAGTAGCACCTTCCTGAGTACTGAATGACATACAGTCATGAAAACACCTTGAAGAAAACTTGTTTGAATTGCATGAACTATACAGAATAAAGCCTAACAGCAACCAAGAGTTGGCCGATACGTGTTTTGAGCTGCAATCCAGGTGAGCACAAGACTTGGGGAACGGTGCCAGCTATAGACACAAGAGACTGCAGCTTGGAAAACACCTGTTAATGCAGAACTACTGGCTGGTAAACATCACTGGCTAATGGAGGCAGCAAGTATACGAGTTTAACTGCTGGCCATTTCTGGGTCTCCAGGATGAAATTCTCCTATTTTCAGAGACCTACAACCTGTCTTTTCCTTCACAGAAAGGAAACAGAACTGCTCTGTCAGATGTAAAATTCCAAGTACTGAATCATCCACTACACACTGCTACACAATTATTTATGCAAACCTGCCAGATGCAGGTATTTGTAAAGTGCTGGGTAAAACAACTACCTTGTAAAACTTGGAAAGAAATGAACACCATGGCTCACAAATATGCTTACCTTCTGTAAGGTAAGCGTAGTCTTCAGCTAGTCTGAACTATGAAATGGACAACGTGCTGCAGAGTTCTCCCAAGTGAAACACGTGTTTTATGTCTTAACAAACCACTCTCTAGCACTATACTTCAGTATAGCATTATCACTGCAGATCCACCAGAAAAACCAATCACTCCGGAAGGAACTTCAAACTCCAAGATTTCTTCCTGGAATTCTCTATAGCCTCCTTCCTAACCCAATGCAAGGGAAAGGTTACTGATGTTTGCTTATCAGCAAGTCACCTTCAATGGAGCACTGTGCTGTTCTGTTCCTGCTGTCTTACGCTAGCTCAGAGCTGACCCAAGTATCCCTAATAGCATTTAACACTAATCATAACCCAAATGTGATTCTAAATGACCTATAGCAAGTTTAAATTATTCACCAGTGTCGTGCCCTTTTGCAGATATCCATCTTCACAAATGGGAAATTCAGTGGAAGTGTGAGACATTATGAGCTGTGGGGAGCTATGTATACTAGAAAAGAAAACCAGAACTGCCCAAATCCCCTCCAGAACAACTGCTTTGCTTGCGCAAAACCTCTTTTTCCAAATTGAAACATCATCCAATTTAAAGACAAGGTGCCCTGTATGTAAATGGTAAGGTGTTGGTATCTGAAGAGAGAGGCTGCAGCAGCTAACTCTGAGAGGACAGGTGCTGCCCCATGATGCAGACAGCTGAAATGGGCAGCGTCCAACAGATCCTCTACAGCACATGGCTGAGCCCTTCAGTGAGGCTGATGGCACCTCTAATTTAATGAGGAGCAGAAAAAGCCAGGCAGAGAGAGGAGGGAACAGAAAAGAAATAACAGACAACATCAAGGTAAGAAGAGTGTAAGTTATTTTGTGGGGGAATAAGCACACCACTGAAGGGACTGAGAGCTGTAGAGGCCCCATGCTAGAGCTCAGGAAGAAAAGGGTAAGTGAGTACCAGGTAAAAATTTCTGTGTCTTGACTCCCACCCCCTGCACTGTTCACAGCTTCACTAGGAGGACTGACTGTAATCTGGGTGTAGGCACTGGTGGAGAGGTACAGAAGAAGCCTGGGAAAGGGGGAAAGTAGGTGTGAGAAGTGTTTGTCTTTTGTGTCCCAGTGCCTGGATTGGTAATTATAGATGCTAATTAGTAATAAATTAAGTTAAATTTAGCCTGTTTTGTACCTGTTAAGTGATTTTGCTGCCTTCTGGAATCTGTTTCTTCTGTTTTATTTTTCCCCAGCCAAACTAAAGAAGGGTGACCGACCACAAAATCCAGATTATTGAAGTTATTAGTGTTACACAGTAATTGATACGATAGTAATAAACTCATCTATGTGTAGGGCGCAGCAGGTATCTAAGTATAGCTGCAACAACAAAAAAATACCCTTGTGACAACAACAAAACAATTCAGCTCTATGGGTTTAAATAGGGCTGCTTACCTATACAAAAATCTTACTAAAAACTGTGACTAGTACAAGAAAAGTGTTCCTAGGATTTAGTTCTATTTCTGAGAAAACCTACTGATTTGCCTTCTCCTGTAAGAAGCCAGTTCAGGAATTTCCTTCTGGAATAAGAACTTTATATAAAACAATTAAAAAAAATTTCATCAGTATTCAAAAACTATTGATGAAAGAGTAATTATCTATTTTCAGTTGTATAGTACATGAATTATCTTTTTAAAAAGCCAACAAATTAAATGCAGCAGTGCAACCACATAATCAATCCCATCTTCTTCATCAGGCTTCCTAACTCTTCTGTCTTTTGTTGTCATAGCTGGTTACTAGAGTATTTGTTTTCCAGTGAGACCTCCCAAAGACATGACTTATCCTAGGTGCTAGTTACGTGCATAGAAGCAGTATATCTTTTCTTACTACAAGGGAAATAGAAGCTTAATGATAGCTAGTTTGGAAAATCTGGCATTTACCCACACTACAAGTATGATGTAAATGTTTCATCCAACTTTTGAAATGCCTACAATTCCTTATACTAGTCAAGATGTAGTTTGAGGATTCAACTACGCCAAACTGCAGAGTTACTCTCTGGAACTTAACATTAGTTGATGAATGTTATTTGTAGTGAATTGGTCAGAATTGTGGTAAATTCAACCCATGAGATGACATACTAAAGCAAGTAATTTTGTGATACAAATTGAGTATTATCCAATACTTTAAGTTATGTTCAATGTATTTACCTGGATATGTAGGATGCTAGGTCTTCTTTAACTAGCTGGCAGTTAATACTAAAGCTTCTTCCACAAACAGCAGAGGAATCAAATAGCTCAACAGCTATGGTGCTATTATCTAAAATTTCTGTGAATTAATAATATAAACATCATTAGTGCCACTTAATTACAGTATAGACATTATTTATGGCTTTGAAGGCACTGGAAATGGTACCAGAAGACAGTTTTGTAAAATTACATTTATTATTGACTCTGAACATCAACAATATATAGAAGCGTATCTTTGCACATCTCTACAAAACTAACTTAAAATACATGCACCCTTAATTACAAAATATTTTTTTTACAAAGACACCAACGACTACATCTTATTTCATCTATTAGATGGGTTCCAAACCACCATTCCACAGTTCTTGAAAAAAATACAGGTACATATTAAAAAAAAAAAAATAAAAAAAAAAAAAAAAAATTGAGAAAAATCTATTAAGGCATGTATCTGCTGTCTGATTCCTCCCTCATGTTTTAGAGCAGCAGTGATCACACTCACAGCTACCAATACATCTGGAAAAATCAAGGACAGCTAGAAATTCTGGAAACAAGCCCATCTTAATAAACCAGGATATTTACAACACTTTAAGAGCTTCTGTCACAAGTTATATGCTAAGTCTCCTCATAGTAGTTCACATTTAGGTATCATCACTCTGGGTTACCTTTTTTCATGCACACATGCAAATGTTTCAAATAAATAGTAGTTAAAACACTCAAGTTCACGTTTCTGCATCTGAGTCAATCCTGTAATATTTAAATATAAATTAATACATTTTTGATAACTTACCAACAACTGAACACAGCATAGGTTTATCCTCAGTCATTTCTTCAAATCTTTCCTTGGCTTTTCTGTTCCACTCATTTGTCCCTTTACAAGGTTCAACGAAAGCCAGCCTGCACCTGATTGCCTAAAGAATAACCCAAAATATCTATCACCAAGACCCTCTCATAACAGCCGAATCACAGCCTATGCTTTGCACTCACGGAGAACAGCAAGACAACATGACCTTGGCTTATAGCTCCACATTACTGTTACTTGGTTTGATTTAACGTGCTCCTCGCCCCCCCTGCTGGCAGCTGAGAATCAACATCAGATTCAGACGTATTCTTGCTGAAAAAGAGCGAGCTTACTTCTTGCCTCCCTTTAAGGGCAGGAATAGAATTGGTGCAGAGATCAGGAAGATTACTGCAGAGAGGTGATGAAGAAAGGCACTGCAGTACCTCTGTCAAAAAATTCCTGCTAGAGTTTTGAAAGTTACTAATTAGGAGGGAAAAAAAAACCCAAACACCACAGGAAATCAGATGTGATTAAGTACTTTGAATAAAATAATTTTCGTTTAGCACCTTTAATGAGACCTTTGGTGGCTACACCATGGTTCATCTTTGCATCATCTGTGAATATTATTGTTTCTTCTGTCTTGTTCATTGCACCAAAAGAATGAAGAGAAACAGGGGTAAGGGAAAAGGGAAAAGAAAGAAAATAA
Organism: Ramphastos sulfuratus; assembly: GCA_013399055.1. Lineage (NCBI taxonomy): Eukaryota > Metazoa > Chordata > Aves > Piciformes > Ramphastidae > Ramphastos > Ramphastos sulfuratus. The sequence goes on from WBNM01026483.1 coordinate 16,280, forward strand.
AGACAAGAGAAAATAAGAACGTTTTGTGCAGATATTTCTAGTATACAGTCAGGAACATGAGAATAAGTCTGACCAACAGGTTAAATAACCACTAAAAGAAAGAACCAACACTACATTAAGCACTGCTCATTCCAGTCTTGGCCAAGATTTCTGCACCATTCTGCACTAAATCCATTAAAAAGATCTGCAAAATATATTAACTGGCTAGTAAAAGCCCAACTTCCCCTACAGCAGCCTATTCTAATCTCATAAACAATTAACTTAGATTTGAGGCAATGCAGTATGTCATCATGTATGAATATTTACCTATGCAACCTCAATTCTGGTACTTCAACCTTGTGAATGCCTGCTTTTGCAATCTTGTGTTCCATTGTATTTCAATGAATTTGAAATTCTTAAAAATAAATTTTTAAAATAGAAAATATCTAAAACCATAGTAACACATGAACAGATTTAACTTTACTCATCTTTCTATTACTCCTGTTAAAGCAAATAGCAAAAGGAATTTGTTGTTTCTTGAGCAAACTTCCAAGTTACCACAGTATTTCACCAGAACACCAGCATAAGAATATTGAGATTGCAGAATAACTAATGGGTTCAAGTCTACTTAAGACCATTCTCTAGTGGTCATCTACTGCTACCCATATGTACCCCAACCACCCTTCTCCATTATCCAGTCAGATGTGAAGCACTAAGACACTGCAACTGCAAGAATAATTTTCCATTGTCAGAATGCTTCCTCGCCCTTGTTTTCAAAAAAAGCTCCTTTCATTCAGTGAGATTATATTGATTTTTAGTAATTCAGGCAAGCATTAATTTACCTTTTCTGGAAAGCTCAAGAACTCCTTTTTTATTCTGCGTATGTCTTTAAGAGTTAAGTGAGCAATGTTGCCGAAGTCAACATATTTGACTGTAACTTCTTGGTGACTTGGAAGCCCTTCAAAACAAAGAACCCCAAAACAACTTAAGTTATTAAAATACAGAATGAGCACCTGATACAAATTAAAAGCACCAGAATTACAGACCAAAATCCACATTTACACCATGCAATCATAAAACATCTAACTGGGTTATGGAACATTTAAAGATGAGAAAACTACATTTGTTAAAAGCCAGCTCTTTTGGGTTCCTGAAATGATAGAGTTAGTATTTTGGTCCTTTCACATCTAATCACTTCATGAGATGCTGGCAGTTTAAATACACATCAAATAGACATAACTATACAGGTATCATAGATGCCATCAGAAGCACATCCCCTGATCTCTTTGGAATTGCCATGGAGAATTATTAACTCACAACAATAACACTCAGAGGTTGGCAAAGTTGTAATAGTATGTGAAACATTACTGAAAATAATTATTTCAGAGAATTTCAATCATATATACTGTGGTGGTTCTGGGTGTCACCCATTCCCGTACACAAGGGTTCACCCTGACTAAACTCAGCTGTCTGGGAGTCAAAGAATGAAGCTTTACATTCACAGCTTAGCACAATTTACAAGCATATATATACACAATATATTACAAATATTTACAACTATATACAGTTATATACAAGTTAAAAGTAATACAGAAATACAAGACCCCTCCCAGCAGTCAGAGTGCCCAGGAGAGGCTCCCAAACACCCCTCCACCTTTTCTCCCCAACACTCTCCCTTATCTCAGAATCTCTCTTACGTGCAGGGTGAGCTGGAAATGTCAGCAAGGGGTGTTAGAAGCAGAATGATTAGTTGGAAAATGTGCAAGGTCAGGCAGAAGAGTTAATACAGCAATAGCCAGGCAGAGACTGTGTCCTTGCTTTCACATGTCCCAGCAGAAGGAATGGGTAATATAAACATCACTATACTTTCTTTTCACAGCCAATAATCTAATTTCTCTCATTAAAATATTCTAATCAGTCTCAAATCAGCACTTATATAAACAAAGTATATTTATTCTCTTTGTTAAAAAAAAAAGTATAAACCTCTATTAATAGCAAAAGAATACAAGGTGCATTAGTACTACTGACTTTATGAACCTGTTAGAATGCCTAGTAAAAAACCCAGCAGTTTGTTACTATTCATAAGCACTGTATGACCTTTCTAGTACCACATCTGATTCTGCAATCTAGCATTAAAGTGAAAGAACCAATACTTCACCTGTAATCTGTGCTCTGCACCAACTTCCATCTTCCTGTTTGGCAATACAGGCTTGGCCTTCAAATGGGCAGAGAATTTCCATGTGATTCCCATATTCATGTTTATATACCACCTGAATTTTCTTTGAAAGATCTACCATATCCAGGCTATCTTCCTAAAATAAGAACAACAAAATGTATGTACACAGTAGAGTTTTCTCTAACATGGTATTAATGGTTTTTAAATGGTATTTTTGCTCTTTCAAGGCACATTGTAAAAGTGTACTTGCTAGTCTTTGCAGCCTCCCAAATTCCACAGTGGCTACAAATACATAAAGTGAATTAAAGAGATGAACAATTGTGGACTGTTTTCCTGTTCAATCACAAGTTGCAACAGTAAAGCACTACATACCCATATAGGAATCTGCCATGTAACAAGGCTAATATAAAAAGAAAAGTGAACTTCACAGGAATTATGAGAATTCTTGGAATTACTCTAGTATTTATCTAGTATTGTAGGAATTAATCTCATCCAATAATCTTGAAACTGGTAACAAGTGATAGAAGTTAATGGAAATTGCAGCTTATTTAATGTAGACTACAAGTAACTCAATTTGTATGTCTGTTCAGAGTTTTATGTAAATAGGCCTTCAAAACTTACCAACTGAATATAGAAATCACTTGGACTATTAATGTGACAAACTATGACAGAGACAATTTCTGTTTCTTGTGGAATCTTAGGTGGACTATACTGCAAGATAGTATTATTTTTTGAATTGCTGGGAAGCTGTGATCTAAACCTAAGGTTTAAAAAAAAAAAAAAAGGCAAAATGATATTGTGAACAAATTTTGTCAAAATTAAGAAAATTTACATTAAAATGTCAAGTTTCCCATCAAAAAACCCCACAACAGTCATATAAAAATAACTTGATTCATGCTTGAACTTTCCTTCTTGCCAATTGGTCCAGCCAATTCTTTCCAATGCTCCTTTGTCACAAATGTAATATATGAAGAATATTATAAGGAAACCGGCTCCTGAGAAGACTTTATTTGGGATGCAGCAGCATACATTTAAAATGCTAAAAAATCCCCCAAACTACAAGGCTAAAATCGACTGGGACGTCCCAGATCAACAGAGGTTAGCCAATGTGATGCCCATCCACAAGAAGAGCTGAAAGGAGGATCTGGGGAACTATAGGCCTGTCAGCCTGACCTCAGTTCCTGGCAAGGTTAGCTCATCCTGAGTGGCATCAAGCAGTATGTACAAGACAACCAGGGCAATCAAGCCCAGACAACATGAGTTTAGGAAATGAAAGTCCTGCCTAACCAATATGATCTCATTCTATGACTGGGTGACTGACCCGATAGACAAGGGGAGGGCTGTGCATGTGGTCTACCTAGATTTCAGCAAAACCTTTCACACAGTCTCCCATAGATCCTTCCTGGAAAAGCTGGCAGCCCATGGTGTGGACAGGTGCACGCTTCACTGGGTTAAAAACTGGCTGGATGACCAGGCACAGAAAGTGGTTGTGAATCTTGAGACATGCAGTTGGTGTCTGGTGACCAGTGGTGTCCCCCAGGGATCAGTACTAGGCCCAGTTCTATTCAACATCTTTACTGATGACTTGGATGAGGGGATTGAGTCTTCCATTAGTAAATTTGTGGATGACACCAAGTTGAGGGGGCAGTGTCAATCTACTGGAAGGCAGGAAGACACTGCAGAGGGACCTGGACAGGGTAGTTGATAGGCTGAGGTCAACAGTATGAGGATTAACAAGGTCAAGTGCAGAGTCCTACATTTTGGCCATCATACCCTCATGCAGTGCTACAGACTGGGAGATGAGTGACTGGAGAGTGGCCTGGCAGAGAGGGACTTGGGAGTGCTGGATGACAACCAGCTGAACATGAGTTGGCAGTGTGTCAGGTGGCACAGAAGGCCAATGGCACCTTGGCTTGTATCAGGAATAGTGTGGCCAGCAGAACTAGAGATGTAAGTCTGCCTCTGTTACTTGGCACTGGTGAGACCTCACCTCGAGTACTGTGTGCAGTACTGGGCCCCTCACTTCAAGAAGGATACTGAGGTGCTGAAGCAGGTCCAGAGGAGAGCTATGACACCGGCAAAGTGACTGAAATGAAAGTCTTATGAGAAGAGGCTGGGGGAGCTGAGGTTGTTTACCATGGAGGAGACTTACGGGGGACCTTATCACTACAACTTCCCCCTGTAAGGTGGAAGTCAGGCTCTTCTCCCAGGCAACTTGTGACAAGATGAGAAGACATGGGTTTAAAAAGGAAGCTGGACAAGGCACTTAGTGCCATGGTTTAGTTAATTAGAAGGGTTAGATGATAGGTTGGACTTGATGATCCTAGAGATCTTTTCCAATCTGGTTAATTCTGTGATTGTCCATGGTAGACCCTATGAGCTTATCCTTTCACCCCTGTTATTCAAATTTGCAGAGAAATTTTAAATTTTATCATATTCTAAAATAAAGTTTACTACATAAATGAAGGCCAAACTTGTGCCAATTGAGGGTACCACAGTACATATTACTAAAGATGAATAAAGGAAATCGATACATAGTGCTGAAGATTAATACATTACATATCAATACATCAAACACTGCAAAAAACAACTTGCTTGCTAAACTTCATTTTGTAAGTATTATGCCGTTATTATTTAAGAGCATAAACTAAAGAAAGACACATACCTTGCCAAGTCTAAAAAAACTAATGCATCCTGGAGAGACGCTGGCATGCTGCCTTCTTTACTAAATGGAGGTTTTTTCAAATCCACAATGAGAATACCATCCTCTTCTCCATATACAGTCATTAAAACAATTTTGTTCTTAACTATTTCTAAAAATTTTGTCTTTACTTCCTTTCCCCAGCCTTCACTCTGTGGTAGGGAGAAAGATGCTGAAGATGTTAGAGAATTTGAAAACAAAAATTATAAACACTATTCTCATCTTTTTGTGTGTTTACACAAATGTACAACATAGTTTGGTCAACTTCCACATTCCTTCTCAATACCTTTCTTGGCATTTTATCTACCTTGAAAATGCCTCTCTGAATTTATTTATCTTGGATCAAATTAATGCATTTCTCACTTGACACTGCAAATCTGTGCTTTTTAGGTGTGAAAGAAATGAAAGCACATACAAGGAAGGCATTTTACCACATTTGTGAAAACTGTTCCAGATCTTTCCTATTTAAGGCTATTTCAGACAACATTAGCCTGGTTGAAGAACAAACGTGAAAGCTACCAGCATTCATACTGTCAGAAACACACAGCTGCACTGGACATAGTTTGATCCCTTGTGAGTGTGGCAAAAGTAAAGAAATCCTAATATGTAACTGAATATTGAAAATAACACATCAATATGTCCCTTTTCTATGTGAATAAAGGTTGATAGTACTTTATTTGTTGTTATACTGAAACAGAGCAAATAACACTTTTCAACATGTGGCAAAAAAGTTGTAAGCAACAAAGGACAATCGCTGAAAACATTCTCTTAAAAATTCTGAAGCCATTTCTTCTCTCTTTGGATGATTTTTGAAAGTTATTACTTGCATAAAGTTAACAAACAGCCCTGAAGTAAGAGTATCAATTCTGTAATTTGATTTTAATTTTGACGAAATTTCTTTCTGGAGTGAAAGTAGTGAGATTCAGCCTTGACATATGTATTTCTAAACACAGACTGCTAAAAGCTCTTATTTTCTTTCCAATGAAAGAAATGCGACCCATCATTTTACCAGAGATGATGGCGTGGGGGGGGGGGGAATCTCCTGTGCTCTTGTCCAGATTACTTCTGTTTTTAATGGAGTAAGATCACTGTAAATTATTTTATGCAAATTACTTTAAGTTCTTTAATATAAATCTTAGGAAGAAAAAAAAAATATCCTGAAATAGTACAAAGTTTTACATACTGCGTTTTTGGGAACGACATCCTTCAATGAACATTGCACTGCTAAAGGAGGAACAGCTCCAAGTTCTGCCTCAAAGTGCTGATCAGGCTTCCTCACAAACAAACAAAGGTCATCTGTTTCAATAGTTTGCAGAGTATCAGGCTCAGGTCTTCCAGTGCGATCATATCTGTTGTTCAATGGGAATAAAACCAGTAATAGCTTAAAAATAGAGCAAAAAACAACATTTAAAATAACCCTCAAAACCAAACTCCAGGAAAAATAAAGTAACTGCAATAACTGCCATCACATCATGTGACTGAAGACTAATTATAGTCTCAATGAAACGTTGGGGGTTTCGTTTTTTTTTTTTTTTTGGTTTTTTTTTTTTTTTTTTTAAAAAAAACACTAAGGAGTGACATATTCTCTTTTGAGTTGCAAATCTAAGTTGAACATTTTAGCATGTGAAGGTTTCTGTATTTGTGTGCTAACATACGCTGACACTTTTCCTGTGGGAAATACATACATATAGAATCTAAGTGTCATTTGGATATCTGTTTGTCTGCCTGAGTGAAGCTCACTGAGGGCTTGTTTCTTAGTAGAAATTTTCTTCAGTGACAACAGTCAAGGACAACTGTAGACATAAGCCTTTCTCTGTAAACGCACCCTGAGGAAGTCAGAATTACAGAGCTCCCAAAATCTACCAGGAATACTTCCAGCAGTGCAATATCGCTAATTTTGTCTCTTTGTGGACCAAAAGGCTTCCTCTTATTTTCACTTTTTAGGGGAATTAGTTCAGTGATAATTCCACGGCACCACATTCCAGTTTCCTTATTTTTAACAAAAGTTTCAGCACCTGTATGGAGGCAAGGAGAAAAAAGCAAGACTACATTCAGTATTTGTGGGTATTTCACACTTAAGTATTGTTAGAGCACTGCATAATATTCCATTGTTGCCTATCTTCCAGACGAGAAGTGAAGGTGCTACTGCTAAAATAAAGACACAAGATGTTAATACTCCTTGTCTTCAGAGCCACTAGAAGTTCTCTCCCAACACTCATTTATACAATGTCTGTAAGGTGAGGAGGTGTTTGGCTCGTATTAAGAAGTAATTTCTGGAAAACTTTCTGTATTTCTTACTAAAGTGGCAAAAAAACACTGAAGTTGAGGTTATTATGTACTTTTAGTCAGTTTTATAAACATCTCCTACAAGTGTGTAATATTGTCAACACGTGGGCTAGAAAATATTTTTAAACAATTTTGCAATGTATTATTGTATTTCATTTTTAGTTCCAGAATAGTTTCTATTCACTTAGTGAACTTCAATAAAACTCATCTATACACTTAAAGGGAAAATGTTGCTTGCAACATGACAGAAAGCTGATTTACTGAGTAACAGAAAAACCAGGCTACTCATTAAAATCAGTGTACTGAAAAACTATCAGTTAACAATGATCATCTAATTCTGAAAAATCATTAAATTTACAGCCAAGTGTTTCAACTGCTGGTTACTCTAAGCACTTGACTTGTTGAGGTCCAGAAGAACTGCAGAGTCTTCTTCAGGTCTACTGTTTTCATTTATATGATTTAAGTCTACTTTATCAAACAGTGTGTACAGTGTTTCTGAAAAAGCATTAATTGTAGCTTCCAAAACATGCAAGAATTACTTTACTAAGGAATGGAGAAAAGGGAAAAAAAGATTATACTCAGGAAGACAAACTGCAAGATAGTATTTTAAGCTAACATAGACTTTTAGAAATAATTGATTCACCTAGTTCCAAAACATCTGAAGGCAAGAGATATGAATTCTCATTACAACATAAGTTTTTCAGTTTCTTCTCCAAAATCTTTGCTTCTCTCTTCTGTAATAATCTCTGAATATAGAAGTGGCATGGATTTATAACATGACTTACTGTCACTAGTTCTGATGAACCTGAATAAGATATAAAACAGATTATCAGACATTTCCCAAGTGACTCCCAACAGGTATCATCAGACATGTGATTAGGTTTATGTTCAATTAATCATTACATTAGAGAGCAATGAGGTCTCTCCTCATCCTCTTCTCCAGACTAAACAATCTATTTCCAGTTGTTCCTCATAAAACTTGTTCTCCAGACTCTTCACCAACTCTGTTGCCCTTCTCTGGACATGACGCAGTGACTCAATGTCCTTCTTGTAGTGAGGGGCCCAAAAGTGAACAGAGTATTCAATGCAAGGCCTCACCAGTGCCAAGTGCAGGGTGGATGATTGCATTCCTACTCCTGTTGGCCACACTATTCCTGATACAAGCCAGGATGCTGCTAGCCTTCTTGGCCACCTGAGCACATTGCTGGTTTATGTTTAAATGGCTGTCAATCAATACCCTGAGCTCCTTTTCTGCTAGGCAACTTTCCAGCCACTTTGCTGAAAGCCTATAGCATTGCATGGAGTTGGTGTGACACAAGTGCAGGACCTGGCACTTGGCTTTGTAAAACCTCATACAATTGACCTTGCCCCATAAATCCAGCCTGTCCAGATCTCTTTGCACAGCCTTACTACCCTCAAGCAGATTAACACTTCCATCCAATTTAGTGTCGTCTGCAAACTTACTGAGGGTGCACTCAATTCCCTTTGTCCATATAACTGATTAAAGATATTAAAGAAAACTGGCCCCAAGACTGAGCTCTGGAGAATGCAGCTAGTGACTGGCTGCCAACTGGATTTAGCTTCTCATTCATCACTGTTCTTTAAGCCTGGCCATTCAACCAGTTCTTAACCCAGCAAGTCGTCCACTGATCCAAGCTGTAAGCATCCCGTTTCTCCAGCAGGATGCTGTGGAAAATAGTGTCAAAGGCCTTTATTCACGTCCAGATAAACAACATCCACATTAGGGGAAAAAAAAAAGTCCCAAACAAAAATCATGAACCAAACTAAAAAAAAAAATTATTTCCTTAATCTTTCTTCTTCACTATTATTATTTTGCATCCTAGATTAAGGCACACCCTTTTGTAACTAAGCTTCTTCTGTCAACTTCTTCAGCCAGTTTCTTTCCCAAAACTGCAATCTCTACTCTTCATCACTATTTACTCAGTAAAAGCTAAAGCACAAACTGAGCCCATAGAACATATGAATGAAGTAACTTAGTTCTTTAAATTACTGTTTTGTACATTTATCCATTAATTCATAATTCAGAAAGCCACTGATGGAGGAAGGACAAAATTTCAAAACTCTATATAAATTACTGGCCTAATAAATGGATCCCACCATTCACTGCAAGATATTATCTTAAATATCTGCCAGGTGTTGAGAAACACTGCCAGTGCTGAGTTTCTGAAAGTTGCTTGCGAACTCCAGTATTGCATCTTCCAATTAAGTGGTTTTAGGACAAATCTTAAAAGACAGTGTGGTCCTTGCACTAGCAAGCAGAGCAGACCAGTTTCGTATAGCAAAACTGCTGACACTAACCAGCTGTTGCAAAGTATGAGAAGTTTCCTAGTACATTCTTGATCTGAACTAAGATTGTAACATGTGTATCCAACTCTCCAACAAATTCCAGTGTCTGCTCTCACTACTTAGAGGATAAGTTCTTTCTAGTAAACTAAACTGTTTACCAGCTTTGTGTTGAACAATCATGTCCTTGAAGAGATTCTTTCTCTGTTCATCAGCATGATGTTCTTCGGGAAACTCCTCTTCTTCATTTTAGGATAAAAGTTTCAATGAAAGAAGTTAGTAACTTACTAAGTTATACACGTGTAGTAAAGAAACAAATACAGTAAAGATGAACTGCGTAAGGCAAAAGGCAAAAATTCTTACAACTGATGTTACTGAAATAGATGCACACACAGTGACTACACGCATGTGTCAATAACAAGACTACAGAACTATCACTAAAATTCTTAGATTCAAGACATGCAAAGTGCACATAATGCTGCAGTTTGAAAGCATTTAGTTTTGATGAGAGTTCTGCCGGACTCTGGAATATGTTGGTTTAGACGGTTGTGTCCGAGCTTTGAAATTTACTACCCCTTGATCTCTGCTACACGCTACAATTATTTTCAGATGTACCATCCCTATCCTCTCCTTCATGCTCCCCAAGCATTAGTAATCATAGGGCTTTTCTCAGTATGTTGTGGACATAGAGGTAGCCCACATAAATTAAGATGCTTGACTTGAGAATATTCTATCTACTGCCCTTCCCTCTTGGTACTATTCAGCCCTATCCCTGAGGGTACAGTCTGCTGGACTTGCTTCAGGATGACAGTGACTTCCAACGCCTCACAATCCAAACCTGGACACAATATTCCAGATTCTGTTTTGCATGAGCCTAACAGAAGGGAAAGATCATTCCTGCACCTGTTAGCCATGCTCTTTCTAACATAGTCCAAGGAAAACCCAACAAGCTGACGAACCTAACTGTTATCGCCAGTTAATGAAGGACAACGCTCTGGGGAAGAGATTCATGAAGCCAAATGGAATGCCAGAAAAGAATTTTCCAGCAGCCATTAAAAACAAAGAGAATCATCCAGACAGACACAAGAACTTAAGACTTTTCTTTGTGAGAACTTGTGAAAGAGACACCATTAAAGGATTCAGATAAGTTATGTACAACTACAGACACACAAAATAACATAAGAAACATCCCACTGAACAGCAGAATATGGAAAGCTTTGGTATTAAGAAACTTACTTTCCAGATTATCTTCAAATATTTCTTCAATAATGAGATCAGGGCTGATAGGACACTTGGGTAGAGCAGGTGTGTTCTGATGATAAACTACAGTACTTTTCACTTCTTTGTGAACACTGAATTTGTTTTCAAGAGCCTTTATTTTACTTTCTCTGGTAAGTGCTGGAAACATATCCTCCACAGATGACTGTGTATTGCAGCCTGGAATTTCTTTGTCATGAAGGAAAAGAGTGTGTTGTCCATTACCTTCACTGTATTTGTCGAAACTTTTATTTGGAGACACATTCCTGTAATCCAGGGGAGTTTTAGAAAAATGCAGAAGTTAGAGTTTTTAAGAACATATCGCTGTGTTAGAAAAACATCTCCTAGGAGCTGGCTGAAATAAACTGTGTCGTGCTTTTAAATACCAAGATGACTAACACAATAACATGATTTCTGAAACCTTAAAAGAATTGGCACAGACATGGAACAGAAATGGCATATATTCTTGAGCATAGCTCAGTGTAAGAACTACCCCTGCTTAAATGATCAGAAAGTATTCGAATGTATGTAATATAAACTATTTGGGGAAAAAAAAAAAAAAAAAAAAATAAAAAAGC
>WBNM01026485.1:0-49637 GCA_013399055.1 Ramphastos sulfuratus
GTGCCTGGGACAAGAGACCAACCAAGAGGTCTAGCTGCAACCTCCTTTCAGGTAGTTGTAGAGAGCAATAAGGTCTCCCCTGAGCCTTCTCTTCTCCAGGCTGAGTAACCCCAGCTTCCTCAGTCACTCCTCACAGGGCTTGTGCTCCAGCCCCCTCAACAGCCTTGTTGCCCTGCATCATGTCTTAGTAAGATTGTAGTGTAACGATCCTTGTGGACCCCAGCAACAGGACAAGAAGTAACAGGCACAAACTTGAACATAGGAAGTTCCAGCTAAATGCAAGGAGGGACTTCTTTGAGAGTGGTAGAGCACTGGAACAGGCTGCCCAGAGATGTGGTGGTCTCCATCTCTGGAGTCATTCAACCTCAAACCTAGAGTTCCCTTCCAACCCCTGTCACTCTGTGATTCCATGATAATTAAAAGTGATAATTTTTATTCTGTGATAATTAAGGTAAAATGACAAGTTTTCTTCATGTTATTTGGTCATCCCAGAGAATAAGTTTTAATAAACATGATAAAAAACCCCAAAATTCTCTTTGAAAATTTTACGTAAGATATTTATCAGTGGGACTCGCATAACATCATAGAATGGTTTGGATCCAGGGGATCGTCAAGCCAAATCCACCTGCATCTTTAACTAGATCAAGTTGCTCAGAGCCCCATTTGACCTGGCTTTGACTGTTTCCAAGGATGGGGCATCTACTACCTCTTTGGGCATCTTTTACCAGTGTTTCACCACCCTCACTTTAAAAAAGAAAGGTCATCCTTATATGTAGCCTAAATCTACCCTCTTTTAATTTAATTCCAATACACTTTGTGCTGTCACAACAGGCCCTGCTAAAAAGATAGTCCCTGTCTTGCTTATAGGTCTCCTTTTAGTACTGAAAGCCTGTACGATCTCTCCAGAGCTTGCTCTCTCCAGGCTGAATTACCTTAACTTTCTCAGCCTTTCCTCATAGCAGAGGTACTTCAGCCCTCTGATAATTTTTGTGTCACTCCTCTGGACCCACACCGACTCTTCTTGCTCTAACTACTCCAGAACAGGACACAATGCAGCAGGCTTGGATCTCACCAGGACAGAGCAGAGAGGCAGAATCAAATCCCTTTACCTGCTTGCCACACTTGTGATGCAGATGAAGATACATTTAGCCTACTGGGCTGCAAGTGCACATTGCTGGCTCATGTCCAGCTCTTCATGCACTATAACCCCCAAATCCTTCTCTAGAGAGTGCTCCCAATCCTGTCATTCCCCAGCCTGTACTGATACTGAGAACTGCCTTGACCTAGGTGCACAACCTTGCACTTGGCCTTGTTGAATCTCATGAAATTCACACAGGCTTACTTCTCAAGCCTGTCCATGTCCCTTTGGATGGCATCCCATTCCTCATGTGTGGCAGCTGCAAGCTTGCTGACTGCAATCAGTCCCACAATGTCACTGATAAAGATGTTAAATGGCACTCATCACAGTATGGACCCCTGAGGGACACCACTTGTCACCAATCCCTATCTGGACATTGAGCTTTTGATTACCACCCTCTTGATGTGACCATCCAACCAATTCCTTACCCACTGAACATATTAAGAGCAACTATCATAGTACCAAAATACCACAGCATCTTAACTTCTTTTAGCATAAAATAGTCTAATGATACAATTACAGCAAACTTGATAATCCATATGTTTCCCTTTTGAAATACAGATGTAATAGGAAGCTGCTTGTTTTTAATAGGTCCAAATAATATTCTATCAGTTTAAAGAGTTACACATTGAAGACAGATAACTGGTTCAGTCTCAGAATGGTAAAACATGTCAAGATAGAGAAATCATTAAATTTCTTTAAAATAAAAAGATGATACTATCTAAAATACTGTGCTTTGTTTTCATGCACAAAATTTCCATAATCAATAATCAAAAAAACCCACTATACTATTTAGGAGGTATCTGAAAGAAGACAAGCTGAGAACCTTCTATAAAAATCAATGAAAACAGGTTAAGAATTGTAAGGATCTTAAATTTCAAGCACACATGTTGTTTGCTGTTTTATGTTTAGCGTAACTTAATCAATTTACTAAGCAATATAATACAAACCAAAGTTTTAATACCAGTAACCTTGCTAGTTGCAAGCTAATAAGTTTACCTGAAGAAATGCACAAGTGGTTACTGAAGAAATGACTGTTAATTTGCTGAGAATAATAAAGCCAACTAGAAGATGTGGATTACCTAACAGTGGGATACAAGTCAGGATTCTCCTGTGTGCAAATACACAATGAAGGATATTCAAAGCAACAAACAACGGAGTTATCATTTTACTTCTATGATGGGAAAATGATAGTACAATATGCAGGCCTGCATATTTAGGCCATAAATTTCTGTCCCAATTTCTGTTGCCAATTTGAATTTGTTTCGGGTTTATAATAACCAATGAAGAAAACAATTACTTTTTCATTTGTTAATCACTGTGGAATAAGTTGTAGGTTGTTGCATTGCAGCTGCAAGGTTATATTTGAGGTCTAGAATACTTTTAAAAGTTCATGTAAAGAGTACAGGTTGAAGCAATAATTAGACTACATGAAGAGTTTTATTATAAAGAAACACTAAAAAGACATGAGAATTAACATGTGCTGGTTTGAGCTAATTGGAATATTTTAATAGAGAAAATTATATTATAGGCTGTGAAAAGGAAACAATGGTGATGTCTACTTCACTCATAGGCTTGCTGAGATGGATAATACTAAGAATATAAACATTAGATAAGACAGTCGGTGTCTGTCGGGCACAGTGTTTGGGGCTGTCTAGCAGCTTCTGAACTTCTCCTCTCTGCTGATTAATTTCATTAACCACTTTCCTTCTAATCCCCTCCAGCTGATCCTCAAAATTCTCCTTATGCGTAAGGCAAACCTTGGGGTAAGGTGTAGGGGTGCGGAGAAGGTGGAAGGGTGGTTGGGAGCCCCTCCTGGGGTCTTTGATTTCTGGGAGGGGTGTTGTGTTTCTGTATTACCTTTACCTTGTATATTTCTGTAAATATTCCTGTATATAGTGTATATATCTGCTTGTGTATTGTGCTGAGCTGTAAATATAGCTTCATCTAAACTTCCAGCCGACTGAGTTTTAGCCTGGGTCATTTTACAAAGTGTGTGTGGGGTGGGTAACTCCCAAACCTACATCATAACATAAGCTGGATATACAGAGTTCAGTCTATAACAGTGAAAAACATCAGAATATAGCTCAAGCATACATTTAGCAGCATGTCAGGATTAGTTCAATAAAGGTAATAAGGCAACAGAGACCTTACGAATATAGGAAAAACCTCTTAAGAGCTGATTTCCTTTGGCTATTCGGCATATAAAACACAATTGGCTCATGCATCTATGCGGGCACAAATTGGTGCCTGCTTTATCATCGACATCAACTCTTTGAACCAGCTTTTCCTGATGAGTAATCTACATTGCCACTGTTTGGGTTATGTAGAAGAAAGCCTTAATGTTGTAGCTGACACTTTCATTTTAATCATAGATGAGATGACTGTAGGCCTTCTAACTTTGAGAGACAAAAGATTATTACATGTAGCAGCAAGGGGAGTGGTACAAAACATGCACTCAAATCTAAGGAAATGAGAAAACTCTTATGTATGCTCACTGTATATAAACATTAAAAATACATGTAGATCATCACTGAGCAAAATTAGCCTCTCGTTTTCATATCCTCAAACTTTACAGTGACAATAGCATAGACTTCAACATACAATCTTTAAGTGCTAATCTTCACGTTGAAAATGAGAAGAACCCAGACTAAGTAGAAAACACACCTTTTGTTGAACCCATGATATAAAACTACAAAAAATTTTGTTATTGCACTCTTGGTTTTCAAATTTCCTTTCTCAGTTTCCTTTCTCCTACAAAGTAGTCAGAGAGACAGCATGTAAGCACAGAGAACCTTGCAGTTAATTTAAGGCACACTGAAGACAATGCAAGCTAGAATAAAATTCACTTTAAAAAAAAATTATTTTAGCCAACCTTTACCATAGGATGAATTAGTTAATTCTGGATTTTTATTTTAGAAAAAAAATACTTGGAAAAATGCCTTCCTATGCTCCTTTATTGTCCCTTTTTTACTTCCTTCTGGATGACATTTCTTATGCCAGAGGGGAAAAAATAAATTGGTTTATTTTTGTATCTTTGTACATACAAAAGATGGCCAAACCACATACATGACAACACATTTCTTAGCTGTTGATAGTGGAGTTGCAAAACACCGGAAACACTTTTTGGATATCATTTGGATTATGAAAGGGTCTTGAGAACATAGACTTTAAAAGACTGATTCAATGGATTAACCATAGATATCTTAAAAATACATCTGAGGTTATATGGACAATTCCTTATTTCTTCATTTCAATGTGACATTCTATACTGAGAAACAGTCATCAAAGCAACACTTTTGTCTTCAAATAAGTTTTATTTATGTTTTCAATGCACACTTTTTTTAGTGGCTCAGATAACTTTCAGTTCTGTGTAATACTCAGAAGGAGCTCAAGTATTCAGAGTCTGAGATCATAACTTCGTTCTTAGCTGAATCCCAGTGGGAATATGGGATAGCATCTGGCTGCTGGAAAGGGGAGGGTAATCCTTTTCTCCCATTCAGTTTTGCATGGGAACAACCGTAATATACTGAGTGACCAGAATCTTTTCTTCTTAGTTTCACCTGTAGCAGGTCATGCAGTGGTATGAGCTTGTCAATCTCTCAACCAGTCTAGAGAGCTAAGCAAATACAAAAGTGAAGACTCATTTAATGACATCTGGGCTCTTGGGACTCCTTGGGACACATTTAATTGGTCACCAGATTTAATTCTTCCATGAAGCTCCTGAGGCAGCAGGACTTGTCTGTATTTCTTCCCATCCCCTGCTAAGGAGGCATTGCACTTCTATGGGAGCATCTAGCCTATGACCCAAGCAGAAACATTCCAGTCGGACTTGCAGATGCTGAGGCATTTGACTTTGGTGGGGATATAGAGAAGTCTTTCTCATAAATGGGAAAGATTTTGACTAAAAGCTGTCAAATTGAAACAAGTAGTGAAACCCACAAGGCTTTTTCAGTGTCATTTGGTAGAGAGAAAGGAAAAAGCCTCCGAGGAGAGCATATGAGTCATGGGATTGAGTTGCCAGAGGGCTCTTTAGGATTCTTTTAGACCAAGAGTTTTCTAACACTGTCAGAGCAGGGACTGTGTGAAACTCAGCAATTTTGACTGTCATGCTATTTTTCAGTTCCAGCTTTCATCACTTTGTGCCTTTTGGGTCTAACTTTGCCTCCACTTAAGTGGTTGTCAATGTGGAGTAAATCACACGATGAATATTTAGGGTCATGCTCTTTGCTCAGCCCACATAAAAGAAGAAGGAGCTAAATCCTCTGAAATAAGGGAGTATACTCTCATCCTCAGTATGGCTATTGAAATCCTGGAGAACTAACTGATAAGCTGAAGATGAGAAATAGTTGTTTTATCTAGCATGTAATCCATTCAGCTTTGTAAGGACTCACAGACCTCTGCTGCTGCTTGGAACAACAGGAAAAGAAATCTGCTGCGTCTTTTGAGCACAACATTTTAGAAGAGACTAAAAATGAATGTGTTGCACAATGCATGAGTAGCTTCAGTATGAACTAATATATTGGTTTAGGGGGCAGAGGGGTGTCCAGAGTTGGAGCTGGAACAATCAAGCCAGTGATTCATGGCTTTCAGTAGTGAGGCCAATGATTCTTGAATTCCAGCCTCTCTAACTATGCCTTGCCATTGACTCTTTTTCAGATGTAAAATATTGCAGACATTCTTTTTCTAAGGAACACAAGCTAAAAGACATTGAGATTTGCTAACAAATCGGAAATTTAAGCACTGCTTCCTTGCATTTTAGGGTAGAAAATAAACTGGGCTCTTTTATTTTATTTTAAATTTTCCCTTTAAAAGTCTACATGATAACTGACCCGATTCTGACTTAGACTCTTGCATAGGAAAGTCATGTAAGTCTGAAGCCTCTACAGAAGAGCCAGCTTCACAGTAGGAAAAGCTTATGTTGTTATTATTAGCAGCCTGAGGTGTACTGATTATTTTCCTCCTGGTATTTTGCCATCTCTTTTAACATGCTTTGCCACAAAATGACTCATGAGAAGGGGTTTTTGAATGGAGCTCAGTAATTTTGGCACAAATTCCAACTCTGATCATAGGGAAACCATTTACTTTTCCAATTACGTGATCAAGGCACAACCCCAAGTACTGCAGAGTCATCTCTTACCATGTTAACCCAGCATAAATGGCCAACTAATAAGCAGAAAAAGGTGTCTGGTGAGCTTTATAGTCAGAAACTGTAAACAAACATCTCAAGGCATTCAATTTCCCTTTGTTATTTGCATACTGCTCTTGGACCCTCTTCATAGAATTACTTTTCAGAAATGTATGTTGACAGCAATGCTAGAGATATAAAAATTATAATTTGTATCTTCAATAGTTAACATTTAAAGTGGTATCTAACTGATCTGCCAGCTTTCTATCCTTCATCTGGTAAGGTTTTAAATCAACAGTTTAGTAGGAAACAATCTGACATAGTTAGACCTTAGCTAGATAAATCTCATTAAAGCACAAACCTTAAACAAATGTCAGGCTTTATTGTCACCCACACACTTTTTCTGCCTATCTAATCCATGCAATGGTCTGTTAACCACAAACTCTCCTCCACTGTGCGAACAGAGAGTGTTCTCCTTCACACTTCTAAACTTGAAAACACTCATTTCCTCTCTTCTTTCCCTCTTATTTTTTCTCTCCATCTGATCATAGAAATCCTCTGTGTAACTCTTACCCAACAGTGGAAGCAGTCCAGCATACCACAGATCCTTGCATCCATTACTGTTTACAGGACTGTGTTCCAGTTAGACAGTACTGGGCTGATCCCTGAGCAATTGAAGTCAGAAGAGATTTTGCCACATATGATAATGAGTATAGGGTGAGGCCCACATAGCAAATTACATCCAGGTGTATTTTTATGTAAAAGGTAGTTTTCACTTGATGTAAATGACAGGGCTTCAGTATCTAATTGGTACATTCTTTGTAACTCTGCTTTGTGCAAAAAGCTTTTTTTTTGTTTACTGTACTTTTGGTTCAAGTGCACAAAATGAAGCGTGGTAGTTAAAAACAGGCAAGGAATGCACCTGATGATTTACCATATTTTATTTACATTATTATATATGTATTAGATGTCATATTGTCTGCTCCTGTCACATTCTGCAATGTGTTTGATGATTCAGGGAATAAATAAAACCCAGGGTTAGCAAATAAATGAGAGCAGAATTGGCAGCACACCAAGTCTGCTTTATTTGACTGAGAGATGTGTTACATGGCCTGTTTGTTTAAATTATGCCAAGACTTGAGATACACTAGATGTTGTAGACCACAGAGTAATACACACAAAATGCTTGCAAAACCTAGATTCCTGTTTACTGGTTTGCCAGAATGCAAAACCAGAAAGCTTACACTGAGCAGTTGAAAGAATGGGATTGTGTCCCACTATTTCCTAAAATTTTAATTGAAGTTGCAGAAATTAAGATATGCACTAACAATGACTATCCAGTCCCTCTGTGTCTGTCCCTATGATAGAATCTACACTATATGTAATAAGGTAACATTATTTTAATCCTTATCCTAGTGATTCTGGAAGACTATAAGACAGTTCTTTAATACATATCAAATCATGTTATCTTTATTCAGCTAACCTTCCCTTAATTTCAGTGACTAGGAGTTTGGTCTGAGAATTTTATCTGTCCAAGTGTTTCCCTCCACTCCCCATTTCATCAGAGGTAACTGGAGAGTGAGTTAAAACCAAGGGCAACCTGAGCAAGTCTTTCAGAATAAGCCCAGAATTAACACAGCTTCAATGTTGCAAAGAGTAAAGTGGGCCTAGCACAAATACTACTTAAAATTGTCAAATTTTTCTGTGATCATACTAAGGATGTCTTCGGGAAATTCACTGAAGAACTGACTGGGCCACTAGCTTTGTGCTGGCCACCAGGTGTTTATGCTGCTTTCCACAGCTTCCTACAGGGTGGGGAAAATGAGCGATCCTCACCCACTTCATTGCAAAGTCAGCCTAGGCAGTTCAAACTACCACAGAAGGCTGTCTGAAGTAATCCACTTAATTTTGCACTGCTGTGGGGCCAATAACCTTTGGCAACGGAAGAGGTAAAACTAGCAGAAGTTTTATCTTAAGCTAGTTATCCAGTAAATATCAGACCACAGCCTGAATCAGATTCAAAATTTGCAGGGAGAGAGATGAGAGGGAGAGAAAGAAAGTGGAGAAGACAAGGAGGATGGGTGAGGGGAAAGAGAAACAGTGAGAGAGAAAAACAGGGAGGCTGCTTGTTCCCTCTTTAACTCTATGATCTGTTAGCAGCCCTCTGAACATAACATATCCGTCTACTAACAAAATAAAGGCTAATGCGTGTGAGGCTTCTTTAAGTTTCACCCAGTCATTTATTTGTTTTAGTGATTTTCTTCCCTGTCTTGAATAGAGTAAGATTACTCTTTAAAAACCAGCTGCAGCAGCGGTGACATGAATTATCTTCCTACCAAAGTACATTGGCTAGGATTCAGTTATCTCTGAGACTACCTTATTCTCTGTATCTTCTAGTGGTTATAACTTACAACTGCCTGGAGTGCTTTTATTGTCTAGTTCAAACATCTTGATGGACAAAACATTCCTACTGTCTCTTTGTAACTCACTCTCTGTCTGCCAAAGCCTGAGCTTCAGTGTCTACAAAACACACTGAAAGTAGTCTGCTTAAAATCACTTTGCATTTAGCAAGAAGGTATTGGGATAATCCCAGAAAAACACTGAGAGATCTGTGTTGATCTAATGAAGAAGATAGTAATGCCATGCTTAGGTGAAAGCATGTGCTTGTGTATATTGGTTAGTGTGGCTGAGTTGGGAATAAACAAAGAGGAGACTCCTAGGATAAATTCCTAATTCCAGAAAAGTCAGAGGTAAAACTGCATCTGACTGTATCAAGATAAGCATTTCATACATATATATATATACACACACACACACACACATTTTTTTAATCTCTGTATTTTACTAATTATATTTGTATGTGATCAGTTCCCTGTCTGTATAAGATATGTGGAGATTATTGTTGTACAAAGAAACACGCACATTTTAAAATATAATTTTCCTCAAAAGTTTCTTGACAAGAAATTCAAGAATTAACTCATTCTTCATTAATATGAGCACAATTATTAGAACACAGGATGAACTACATGTGCAAAAATAAGCTACTGCTTATCTCACTGCTAATTTTTTTTAAAGGCACTTTTAATGGTCTTGCAAGCAAAATAGACTCAATAGATCTAATCTGCCAATATGTTACTCCATTTGTATGTCAGTGTAACTCCATTGATTTTTGTGCTATTATGCCACATAAAAATGAAATAACACAGCATTGAATCAAACCTATTCAAAGACCAACTGATGGTCTTGCTCAGAAATCAGATGATTCAAGAAGAGATAAGTATGTTGAGAGAAGGTTATGTTTCAGCTGTGCTGTAGTGGAAGGAAGGATCACACACTAGCAAATAAGCTAGTTTCCATGACAAAAGATGTTTCATAGCGGAGAAATCATGAGAAATATCAGAACTATGTAATTTTATCTTTTTTTTAAAGCCTCATCATTGTCTGAGAATAGCCTCTAGCTTGTTTTTCTTCTTTGAGAATTGTACTGATCCCCAATTCTGCATTTCTATTTCTTCACAGAATAAAGTTTGCTAAGTATGGGTTATACAGGCAGAAAGATTTGTTGCTCTGGGACTTGGGTCAAAAATCTAATTTTAGTAGGCTCTCTGCTTCTGCTTGTAGTGGTGAGGCAGAATATCAAATGAGCTGTTTAGTTGTATTAGAGCCACGTGTTTCCGCTGGTTACAAGGTTCATTTTCATAATTCTTTAAATTGCTGGCCTTCATCCTAACATGAAAGCAACTCTTATTCCATTAAGCCCTTGGTTCACCCAAATTACTAAAAAAAGGTCCCTCTGTATATTCTTTCTCTAAATAGGTGCTGTAGGCCACAATATGTTGTGAACTTAAACTGTGTTGCATCACTTCACGAAATAAGTCTGAAATGTGAGAAAACCACGTGTGATAAAATAAGACCAACACTGGTTTTGACCTAGTTTGAACAAAGGTGCAGAAAAATCAATGAGCCCCAGAGCAGCCTAAATGCTTTGTTAGCCTTTTACTACAACATTATATATTACATGCAAATAATGGCACAAATTTAATGCAACTATGCATGTCAAGTAATTTCTTTGAATTTATATTTTATATTTTACAGATCTTGAACAGTAACATTTTTCTTTTTAGTGCAAAGTTGCGCAAGGTTCACTGGAGACTCTTTTAAATTGCTGCTTTCAGAGAAATAACAATGTAAAATGACATTATGATGTATAGCACCCTTCTGAAGACTTGAACTAGTGCAGCAGTAAGCCACTAAAGCCTCTGGGAATGAAGCAATCTCCAGACCACTATTGTCCAATTGTCCTAACCGGATCATTTTTAATTAGTTGCAATTAATTTCTAGTGACAGCACACCGAGATCTGAAGTCAGAGAATACAGAAAAACACACCGGGATGTGGAAATTATCATCATTCAGTAGTTTCTCCATTACAGAAAAGAACTGGATCTGAATATTATCTGCCTTAATCTGTATAATTTTTCATTACTCTGTTTCTATAATAAAGATAAGACACGCAATGATGTTGCTAAGGTAGTGACAGAGCTTTAGCACTTAACTAGCTGACATGCATCAGGCTAACAAGTGGTCCACAACCTTTTTCTGTTGGAGAGATTGTCATCTATCAATTCCAACAGCTGTTACTGTTAAGGCTAAAGAGGGTTAAGATTATGGAGAAAACAAGGTACAAATTCTCTACATTTTTATCTCATCCTGTTCCAATGGCTAGGATTCCTGCAGGGGACTTAGAAGTCCCAAGGGTGAGAGACAGTCATTATCAGTAGATTTCAAGAGAAACTGGGATCTACCCCTCTGTGAAGGTATGTTACAAATACTGCGTTAGTCAGCGCTAGAGGCATGGAAGGACTTTTCTGCCAAGACACGAAACAGTACCTATGACCACCACGCTAGCCTTGCAGCAGTTACCCTATCACTGACTGCCCTGGTATGAGTAACCTATACCCAGTTCAGCACAGCTTGAATCTGAAGAACTGCTAGATTTTTCTTTCTCATCTGCACAGTCTGAGCATTAGCAAATGCACATAGAGGCTTGCTATATCCCAAGACCAAAAGAAATGCATACCCAAGTGGCTGTCTTTCCTTCTGTGTCTCACACCCTCAACTGGCACCAACGTGCCTTAAAGATATAGACAGATAAGCTATAGATCATACGTATCGCACCATGGATAAGTCACTGAATTTAGAATACTGGATTATGCTGCTAAGTGTTTCAATTTTGTAGATATTGTCAGGCCATATCTATGACAAATTAAGATACTATATCATTTATATCTTGACACTACTAGAGGAAAAATATGTCTATGAGGGTAAATGTGACAACATTTTCAATCAAGTTTTTAATGACAAGATATACCTCTACAATTCAAAGTGCAAAACAAATATTGCCAAGTGAACTTAAAATGGATGGAAGAAGGTAAATCATCATCTGCAGGAACTGAAATCCTAACCTGACAATACAATGGACAGAAGAAGACAGTGCTCATTAGTCTATGCCAGTGCCATCATAGCCAAAAGGGATAAAGTCCTCTGAGGAGTTGGTGTATACCCATTCACTCCTTACTAAATGCACTGAACTCACCTTAAGGAGATTGGGTAGTATCATGAAGTGCTTGTTCCTGTCCCTGCCAGCGTCTCTGCACATGAGCTAACTTGCTTCACTA
Source organism: Ramphastos sulfuratus (assembly GCA_013399055.1). Lineage (NCBI taxonomy): Eukaryota > Metazoa > Chordata > Aves > Piciformes > Ramphastidae > Ramphastos > Ramphastos sulfuratus. Next base: position 11,943 of record WBNM01026485.1, read on the forward strand.
ACTAGTTTTCAGAAGACAACTACTCATATACTCCAACCAGTTACATACAGCATAGAGGTGGCACAACATGGTCTTTGTGTAGTCTCCTCTCTCATAAACACCGTATTATTCTGATGCTGTTTACTTTGCAGTTACACATATTTTTACTTACCAGATTTATACACTTTGGGAATTTGACTATGAAGATGACTGAGTTAGGGGGACTGAGAACTGTCTGAAATAATAATAATAATAATAATTCTCTGAGCATTAACACATTCATTCAGGCATATTTTCCCAGGGAAATACATCTGGAAGAGCTGTTATAATTTCATCACCACTTGCCAAAAAAAAAAAAAAAAAAAAGGCAAAATAGGAACCTGAGTAATTCTCAGAAAGAAACTTGTACTCCCTCAAGCAAGGCCTCTGTTACTGAATCATGCAAATGTCTAGCTAGTCTTATGAAGCCAAAGAATCTACTAATTACCAAAGCATTTCAGGCTGGCAAATCTGATAACTAAACAAAAAATACTTCTATGAACATTAATTTCTTATTACATCCCATATCTACCTAAACCACTTTACCTTCTCAGCTGAAAATGTCTATATTTGTTCATATAAGAAAACCAAAATGTTTGGAATGATTGAATAAAGTTAGCTCATGCAATTTTTGCAATGTGACTTACTCAAAGCAACTCGATGGTTCTGTCTTACTTAGAACCCCCAAAGATGGGAGGTTATTTTATTACAGCATCATGCTTCTCTACCTGCAATCAGAGCTTCATATAGGCCAGATACAGTGAGCACACATGGCAAGAGGCAGTCACCTGGGAACTTACTCTAGGAGTGGGCAAGACTTACAAATGATACAGTAAAAATCAAAAGCACAGTGAAATGAAGCCTCGGTACAGAAGTCCCATGAAAAGTCATGGTCTGAGCCAGACCAAAATTCCAGCATGTCAGTACCCTAGCTAAGGTCCCCATCACTGGACAAATTGATCTTTAACGAGAAACTACGTAGAACTGGACAAGGCTCCACAACCTATCTAATTTCTCCTGCATCAAAAGGTCAAAATTTACTTAATTTCTTTCTTTCTTTTCTTTTAATACCTTAGAGGTAATTTTTGCCTTAATTGAACAGAATCTATTTATAATTGAGAACCAATGCAAACTGCAGTAGAATTGAGGACTATCTATCACTTGAACAAAACATATATTTACAGTAAGACAGAGGATGGGGGGGAAATGAAGGACTTTATTTTTTAGTTATGTACATGATTTTCTTATTAGACACTAGATGCCCCAAATTATGGATGTTAGTAGAAAAGATAACATAACTTCCTGTACTTTTAAGTGCTGACTAGTGCATAAATTTAGTTGTTTGTTTTTGTTGTTTTTTTTTTTTTAATTAGTTTCTTTTTCCTTTCCTTTTTAGTTACTTGGCTTAATTAACAAGAGTCATAATAATAACGTGACCTTTGATGCTGTTCTGTGATTCACTATATTGAAGAGCATCTATTTTTGTTTGTATAATATCACAGCATAAATGGTGTCATCTTTTAACAGAGTGTGACGGGAGCTTAATTCCTGGTGCCTATGAATCAGGTCAAGAGCTCTGCTGATGACAGTGAGTTAGAGATTTACAGTAGACCAGACAAACTATAAAAACCTATGTTAGGGATTATGAGTTATCAAGATGTGCTGAGCTGGCACATGCTGCTAAATCTGCGGTCAGCATTATCTAGAGGGAAGCTACAGTGCCACAGCTGCACAGCACTCTTATTACTACCAGTTAGCATCAGAAGTATAAGCAATGGAAAGACTTTAAAAAGGTTTGAAGGCAGGAGGATAAAGAAGAGAAATCAGAAGGAAAATGCATGACAAATAGTAATGTCTCCGAGACTGGCAACTCGTAAATCCAAAGGTTGCTAGCAAACAAACTGTACGTTCAGCACTTTAACAAAACCATTCAAGGAAATAATATCACCATCAAACTGAAAGCCTTCTATTCCCTTGTTCTGGCAGGAAGCGTGAGGAAAGCAATAACTGTGGGAGGCTGCAGTTTTTCATGCAGTGATCCTTTTTTCATTGCACATATCATCAACTGATTATTTGCAATGGAGAAATGGGACCGGTAGGAAAAGGATTTCCTGTTCTGTCATGTTTTTCCTTGAACTCTATTTATTCCTTTCTTGATTTTTAATATGTATAAACTCTTTGCTTATGGCTCTATGTACACTTGCATTAATCAAAGCATAGGAGCACACCAGCTTTTCTGAATGACTGCCTCTTCACAAACTACAATGGGGTTCACCCATTCATATAGCTAAAGGTTAAGTTTCACTTGTTCCTAAATGTAGATTTCACAAGTTAGAGTCAGCTTGATAACTGAGGTATGTTTAACAATGATTTGCTGTGCTTCCAGCAGTTTTCAGCCTTCCTCATCGCAATATGTATGGGACTTACTAGGGTCTCAAATGTTACTTCACTTTCATATTGGTGATGGGTCTCCAGGACAGACTAAGAAAATCATGGCCAATACGACAGCTTTTGGGTTTCTCCAGATGCTCTGTTCTGCACAGAATTTAGAATAGAATGAGTAGCTGGGGATATGATATTTATTCCTACCATGACTTGGCAAACACAGCTTACAGTTTGAGACAGTAGTGTTTTGTTTTTCCATGGCACATGAAGGAAAGTTCATAATGGTGAAAAAGGTACAGAAAGTCACAAGAATATGCTGGTTTTGCTAAAGGAAAGTAAAAATGTCACAAGAATATGCTGGTTTTGCTAGAGGAAAGTAAAAATGTAGTCACACTTCTTCAGAACAGAGAGAACATTTGCTCTGTCAGCAATCATCTTCAGGAACATACACCTATCCTTGCAAATTCCATTTTATCTGACTTGAGGTTGGTTCAACTTGCCTTTTATCCTCCCAAGTGAGCTGGTTTTACAAGAGCGAAGAGATTAAATCTTCCAGTGTGATAGAAGAGGGAGATATCTGAGTGCCATCCGCACATTAATAAGTCCATTTATGACCTGAAATGGTCTTACATACATATCAAATAAAATTGCTGCATACAATAGCATCCCACAGTGTTTCCCATAACAAAGAGTCTACTTTTAAAATGACCCCATAAGATTCTTTGAGATTTACTGGAAGGAAAAGAATTGATTCAGCAGAGATCAACTGTACCATTCCTACCTAATACTCAGGCAAGCCAAGAACATCTTGTAATGAATTATACAAGAAGCAAATGAAAGATACAACAAATATCCATTTTGGTCAGAACTGAGTGACTTATACAAGACTTCCTAAAAATAATTAACCACATGCACTTGTGCCTTGCAGCAAAAGCCCTTCTTCCTCAATTTGCAAGTTTGATCTCTGTCAGGCTTAGCACAAGATTGATATGAAGCAGCCATACCAGCTGTTACCTATTATAGGAGATGGATTTTTTGAAATGTGTCCTGATGACGTGCTAGGAGCAACCTATGTATTATCCTTCTGTAGAAAAGGGCTGAAAACTCAGTCAGTGAACGAATGTGTTATAGGTTGTTTCAGCCACACTGGGCAACCACTATTTTTATGCTTGTAGACAAAAGGTAACTACGTACCTCCAAGTTCCATATATAAAAAGAAAAAAAGACACCTAACAACAACAATCTCCCCTAAAAGAACACTCACACTTTCTCAGCATCTTCCTGTTATATTTTAATATTATGATCTGCAAAGTACACTGAAGTTACCTACCACATAGAAAAATGGGCTGTCCACACATCTGCAAGCAAGATGCACACCGACCTGCTGGCAGTGATTCCAGCATTCATGAGCATACTGGTTTAACTGCCCCTTTCCAACTTTTACAACATGCAGGAGCAACTTGAATGAAATGGCTACTAAACCAAAGGCCATGTCAAACACAGGCACTCCATGAACAGATTTTGGTTTTCCCCAGTTTAATCAGTGATGTTACTTTAATGCATTGGGCCATGGCCAAGTCAATACTCACATGAAAGACCAAGGCTAGCGCTCATAGATGATCATTACTGGCTATGGATAGACAAAAGGTTACCGTTGTTAGATTGAGCTATGCCACAAAATCTGTAATATTTTCCTTGAGACAGCCCAAGCAGAAAAAGTTTATTAAGCCATCCTTCTCTTATAATGTCCTGTTTTCAAGATATGAAAGAATGTTGGACAGAGGTTTTCTGATGCACTATCCTAGGATACAAAACTGTCTCTAATAGGAATGTGATTTTTAATATTGGAATAATTGATTTAAGTTGGTGATCTACGAGGCATTATAATACATGGCACAAAAGAGAACTACCTCATCAACAGCACAATGAACATGTAACACATCAAATACTAATAATGACAGCATGTAAGCGAAGTATAACTTTTTTTTTTTAATGAAATAAAATCTTTTAAAACTATTACTTAACAAGGTCATTGCAGTTGGTAAGGCTAAGGGAAATTATTTTAAATTCTACAGTTTGGTGGTACCAGATGGATGGGAAAGTAGGAGAGAAAGAGGGATTTTAAGACCAGGCACTTCAAAACAGACTAAGAAAGATCAGTAGGCCCTATATGAAAGATCTAAGAAATAATACAATTTTGAAAACTTTACTGTGCCATCTTTGTACATTGTATTAGACTCTGCAGTTATGGGGGAGATGCTGTTTATCATCCCTAGGGAACACACTTCATCATGAAGGGAATGCTTTAAGTACAGCCACTCAGTTTGGCTTCTGCTCATTGTGTGACATCTAACTTAACATCTCACATCCCCTTCATACCTTTTGCGCTACAAGAGCCACACAGGCTATGCAACACCAATATGTGCTTCTGACCAGAGTGCAAACATTAAATGAGTTTTTTCTGCAGCTGCTGTGGGCTCAGAAAGGCAGGTGGAAGACAAAGAAGATCGAACTGTGGGAGGAGCAAAGGCATAGTCAAGAGGTTAGTTTCACAGGAGGAGCCTATTCCTGGAGTTCAAATCTTGGAAACTGAGCCTAATATTATATTTCATCTCTTCCTCTATCACCTGGGACAATTTTCCTTCCTTCCTCCCTTCCTTCATCCCAGTACTCTGTATGTATAAAGCAAAAAAAACCCAAACAAACAAAAAAAAAAACCCCCAAAACCAAAACCCCCAAAAAAAAAAAAAAGAAGAAACAAACATACAAATGAGAAAGGTGAAAAGGACAGTTCATTGATAGTTTTGAAACAGAGACTGGGGCCATATAGCGAATATAAAATCATAAGAGGTATAAAAATTACTGATGAGCAAGAGTCTGATGGAAAGAACATAGGACCACAGTAAGGACTATGCATATTCTGAAGTTTACGTAGTTGAAGGTGGAGAGAAGAGCATTTAAGATGCTTTGCTTCCTGGAAAATAGTTGATTTAGAGAAACTGCAAACAAGAACACCTCTAGAGAAGTATAGGAAAGCCTTAAGGAGGCAGGATCTCTTAACCGACATTTTATATTCTGTTACGACACTGATTCAAGACCTGGTTTACTAGTAGTCTGTTAATAGCTAAACTTTGTCTTGCAAAAATTTTTTTTTTTTTTTTTTTTGGTGGAAGATATCTGTGTAAGCAGAGAGGGGAATCAAGGCTGACAGTATTAACATCTGTTATTCACCAAGATTTGTGGTAAACATAATGGTGAACTTCTTGAAGGGCAGATGTCCTGTGATTCTGAGCTGAAGCATCACAATGATATGGCAGGCACATGAACAGCAGCCACATCTGGCTGCTATCCTGAGAAGGTTTGGTGTAGGGGAGCATAACAGGCCTGGTCTCTCAATTTTAGGTTCTGTGATTAGATATTGGTAGTCTAACTGCAAATCAGAATAATTTTCAACTTCCCAGTCAGCCAAGGGGAAAACAGAAACACAAGCAGAAGCGAGCAAAAATATAGTTTCTAAGAGAGATATGTTGTTCATACAAGAGAAGAAATATGACAAGATCAGCCTATTTTATACCTGGAAGTGGAATATCTTTATTTCCTGCAACAGTTATCTGGCAGGTGGAGACAGTTCAGATGCTTCCAAACACAAAGACACTGGACTCTTAAGTTTAGGACAGGCAGGTTTAACTAGGACTTAGGTGAGAGACTTAAATCAGAAATCCAGTCAGGCAGAGGAGGTTGCAATTGTAATTCCCTTGAAATTTGTTTTGAAATAAGTGTCTTAGATGCTGCTCAGATCCATGCACCAGTGCTGGTAAAGTTTTCTTTTCAGGCTTCAGTCTTGTGATCATTACAGGTAATCTGACATTTTGAAAAAGAAAGGTAATTCTATACAGCCAATCAAAAAGCACTGGCATTTAGATAGTTAACTTCACTGATGTTTAATTAAACATTGTGATATTCCCTATATTAGGTTCCTAAAACTGCATGGCTGGTCCTGTTACATTTTACTCCAGGCTTTGGGGTTTCATGTGAAGATACTATCTTTGTAATGCAAAATACATATGTTTAGAACAAAAATGCCTTTATGCATATGCGCACATACTAATTAAAGTTGTACACAGGCTTTTGGAGGTTAATAAAGACTTCCTTTTAAAGCTGCTAATTTAAATAAATTTACTGATATCTGTCCCTACTGTTAGCATTTGATATTTCATACTTCATGTGTCTGGAATGTATGTGTACGATATACACAAACAGCAACAGAAGGCCTGTCATGTAGCTAGAGAAGTGTTAAAATATTTACTTCAAAATAAGTCTTGGGAAAAACAACATAATCCAGATTATTTCCTTGTCATTTCAGTTGCAGGGCCAGTGTTACACACCCTGTATTTACTACTATTTTCACAGCTGTATTTTACTTATAAAAAGAAGTTTTCCATCTGCCATTCAACAAACATCAATTTCTCACTCATTTGTATAATCTATTTATCAAAAGGTGTCAGAGTCTCAGTTTCCTTTCTGTGTTGCCATATTCTCTATGCACCAGGACTTCTAAACTAGATCCTGCTTGTCTCCCAACATGAAAGAAAAAAGAAAAGAAGTTCACTTTGGCTCATCTGCTATGCTAATCAAACTGCTAGCAGAGGATTGCTTTATGACCACTACTTTAGTGTTTGTGAAAGCTTTGTGAATGACTTTTTCTTTTCTTCTTCTAAATAAGCCTGCTTTGGATAGCCTGTCAGTCAATGCAGTGGAGCTTTGAAAGGATTTTTATCTAGTATGTGCTGATTACCTATCTAGCGCTTTGCATTACATCAGTACAAACAGCTTTGTTTCAAATTGATATGGGCTTCATTCATCCCAGAAGCACAGCCACCTCTACTTGGAAACACCAGCAGCTGGTTTTCAATTAGAAAGGACATTGCAAAACCATTTTGGTCAAAATATGAAACTGCAGCAGTAGGAAAATCCTCTGTTGAAAGTATCTGGAAAATTCAGATGGGCATAGTGCCATATCTCCAGACTGGAGCACAACACAGTGTGACAAATAACAGCCTTGTCAAAATACTCATCTGGTGTAAGTCAATGTTACTCCACTGCTTTCAAAATAGCAATGTTGATTTACATCATATGGTGAACCAGGCCCTCCTTCTTAATTTAGAATCATTAGAAAGTCAGCACATCCAGCTGCACAGACACCCCTCTGCTACTGGGATATGGGCTCAGAGAGATGCCTCCTCCTGCACCACAAGACTCTTTCTTACACTTGTTCTGATGTCTGTCATCCAATTCACCACTCACTTCATGAAGTCTGACAAGATTGTGACTTTTGCCAGTGTGACAGGATGGTTTAATTGCATTAGTTTTTATTTTATTTTAATAACCTACATGAACATTAGCTACGCATCTTGTAAAGAAAGAAAAAAATTAAAATCTCAACATTGTCTCTTAATGTTAAAAGGGATAACTTCTTTCTGCTCTCGCTAAAGAACAGCAAGTAGATAAAAAAATTCAATAGTTTTATCAGAGGTAAGAGAAATTTATTACACAAGAAGAGCCTGAGAGGCTTAGGATTCTAGACAGTATTGACATATGCCTTCTAGGAGCTTAACTAAAATGTTATTTTGTATCCACCATAAAATAAAAGAAAATATTGATGGCTTTAAAAAAACTTAATGTCAAAAAGGTATAATTAGAAAAGGAGAGGATGAAATAAAACATGGAAGATCTTTCTTTCTTTGCTTAAGGGAACTTGCACACCTGTATTTTTAGAGATGAAAATCTCATGTAATACTTATTTGGTTAACTGGGTTTAAGTTTGTTCAGTTTAAACATTTTTGCTCACTTTAGTCTTACAAGGATTGTCTGTGTGACTGTAATGTCTTTCGAAGGGACAAATTGGTGAGCACAACTATTAGCTGGGTGACATCAAAGAGCATTAATCTTTTGTTCTATAGCAAGGCCAAGACCACATTAGTGCATTTCACCCAGTCATTATTAAGACTGTAGCCCAAGGGTATAATAAATGTTTTATGGCACGCAAACCAAGGTAATGGAATGCAAATTTCATAATACATCCATACATTTATTTTCTAATAGAGTAAATGATGATGTATTTTATCCAAGAAGCTACTGAATGATAGCACAAGTTCAGAAATTCAGAACCAAAGATAAATACAGCCCTTACTTGGCTTGGGACAGCTATGTTAAGAGGAAAAAGAAATCTGTTCCGAATGAAATTACCCAGTAAAAAATCTTTAAGAGAAAACATTTTCATCTTATTCTTTAATGTAAATCTCTCTTTGGGAAGTTGGATGTGGTTATCTTACGTGTTTATTTCTAATTACATTTCCTTCCTTGAATACTAATGGATTATTTTGCTTATATTTGCCTTAGAAATATATGAGAACATTAATGTGTGAGATTTTTATAGGTATCGGGAAGCATTTTCCCAGCAGAACTTAAGTTATGCTTTATTATATTGTATTAAAAATCTGATAGATTAAGAACTATTCCTGAGATACACCACTTTAATTAACCTAAATAATAATGTAAATATTTGTCAGTGTCATTGCTACTTTAACCTGTCAAACTACACTGTAAAATTTTCAGTAGCCACAGTGCTAGTTGACTGGATTACTCTGTGAACTCTCTGTAAGCCATTTTATCTACCCCTTAGAAATGTTTTCATTTCATTCTTATTTCCTGATGGCACACAGTGCTTTTGATTCTGCCTAATAGTTTCACGTTCATTCATTGTTGTGGTTCTCAGATAAAATACAGTAACTGAGAGAGAAAATTGTGTTACAGAGTAGCCCAAGTAGACACTCAAGAATGATAAGCTCTAAGATTATAAAACTTCTTATAACTAACCAGGGATAGTGGACAGGGAAATGTTATCATTGACTGCTGCATACCAAGATCTGGATCTTGCACAACCAGAACTATATAGTAACCCATGGCAGTTAAACAGAACTCTCTGAATTTTGTTCTCCCAATCCTTATGCTTGAGGGTTATATTTTTCTCATGTTGTACCTAAAGCCAAAGATTCGTCTATGCAGTGTGAAAGTTAATGACATGAAAACATTCTAGCCCCCTGCATAACTTCTCATTGAAGCAAGTCGTCTTGATGACCTCGGACCAGATGCATGATCCAGTTCTGAGTCACATTCCTGGCTGAAAGCATTTAAAGTCTGGTGCAAAACATACAGGAATTACCAGAAAGATTCCTATCAACTATAATGGTCTTTGGGTCAGGCCTTCTAAAGAAATACAGTATTTAATATGTTTCTACTCATGTTTTCTATCCTTGAGTAAAAGTTTATAAGAAAATAACAATGGGACAAGTTCATTCCTAGTGTCACCAGTTACCCATAACCACATCTAGTGCCTCATTCTCTATATGGAAATGGTCCCTTTATGTCTAAGTGTTCCTGATGGCTAGGGCATGCAAGCACTATTCCTGTGGTAACTGAATATTTCCAGGTGAGGGAAAACTTCTGCCAAAAGGAAAGAAAGAGAACGTCTGTTTAAAAAGATCCTTGAGTAACACTAGTTCTGGTTGGGAAAGCACTATTAGTTGCTGTATTGTGGTTCTTGCTGTGGTTGTCACAATCTCACTGAGGTGGTAGTGCCCTTATTTAAGCTGTATGGCTCAGAAAGAAAATATTCTGAACAAAGCAAAGAATCACTTAATTTCAACAAAACAACGGATGAGAAACCTGCTGTTCAGACACTCAGCCTGAGGTGTTGCTGAAATAAGACTCTTAGAGGCTAGGCAGTCAGACTGATTGCTTTGCGGTAGAGAAGGAAGCCTCAATGAGAAAAGGTATACGCTTTGGTACATATTTGTTATCTAATTGTGGGGACAAATATGTCCCCAAGAGAAGACATGCAGTTCTTTGGGTAGTGCAAAAAGGAAAGAGAAGATACAGCATACTAGATTCACTGGTTGGCAACTGTGATAACAACCTCTGAAATAACCCTGTATTAGTCTGGTATTTCTTTACAAGTTCAGTAAGTGTAGAAGCCCATCTAAATGATATGAATTTCTTATCTCCTAGGCAGAAAGCTCAGGGATGATGAGCTATGAGATTACCTGGAATATCTGACTGCCATCCTTGTGCATAGTGCTTTCAGAATTCAGGGAACCTCCTGCATGCTAGGATTGAAAGCAGTATGTTGGTGCTTATAGTATCACATTGTGGAGTTTTCATTGAGCATCACCAGCTACTGAAAAGTTTTAGCTGCAGTGTTCTCTATGACTTGGCATGACTTTAATTCCTCATATTTTACTTATAAGAATCAAAAAATTATACAGTGCAACTACCTAATATTCCAAGTCTACAAATACTGATATAGATGTGTATTTTATGTAACTGAGCAGCAACTTTGACTTTATTTTTCCTGAGAACAGGACTAGAACCACCGGGGTTAGACATAGTTCATGAGCATTAGTAATATAGTGAATTAAATAACTTGAGTGACAAGAAGGCTAAAAACTTGAGTAAAAAGAAGGCTTAATGAATGACTAAATAAATAAATCTAAATATTCACCTTTAATATCCAGATGGAACAATTAAAATAGCCTTTGGCATGATGTAAGCACTCACCACCACAACAGAGGATTTATCGAGTATCTGATATGGGGTGATGGCCTTTGAAGACAGCTGTTAGAAAGCACTTAAATTTACTGCCCACTTTTGTAAGACTTTTAAAATAACAGTTGTAAAACATGATGCTAACTTCACAGTTATAAACCTATCTACCATATAAATTAACTAAGCAGTGGAGTCTCATTGGTATATCAATGAAAAAAAAAATTTTGGTTTTATTTAACTTTTTGAACATACTGCTTTGCTTAAAAAACAAAGCAGATGGAGATAAGTTCTATTGCAGTATTTTTATTTTATTTTTTACTTGTAACAAAAAAAATAAAAAAGGGAGGGAAAGGGAAGCTTGGACAAAGCTGAAGAATAACAAGAACCTCACTCCCAGTTTCTCTTGGTGACTGTGAATTTTTTGTTTGGTTGTTTTGTTTTGTTTTATTTTTTGTTCAATTGAGAAATTCAAATGTGACCATTCTAGAAGTCCTTCGGTTTATTTGCATTTTACTAGGGAATTTAATCTGCAAACACTGGCTATATTACTCACTGCTTCATCAGACCATTCCAACGACAGTTAGCATTAACCTCTGCTAAGTAATATGCATAAACTTGCATATTTTTTAAGTATTGAAACTACCAGTGTGCACATTCCTACACCCTCTTACCACTACCTCTTTCATTTTCTATTTCCTTATGAATGATTTAGATGAACTTGCTCAAGTTAATGCTTAATTCTTAAGCAGATCTGAAAGAACTTAAAAGGTAAAAGGAAAATGTACAGAAGTTTATGCAGTTCTCAAGATTGCAAGAGGTTTAATCCATTTTATGCTTCAAAGCTTGTAGAGAAGTTAATTAACCTCTAATCATTAGTGCAAAAAACTTGACTTTGAGTTTAGATTGTTTTCTCTAACTGGTAGCACGGATTTTAGATGTTTGCACGCAGACTAATCTCAAACTGTTACAGAAAGATTTGGTTAAGATTTGAAAAAACAGCTGTCAGTTTCAGTGTTCCTTTCTTGAAGAAGGGCAGCTCAGCAGTTTCTACTTTAAGATGTCTCAAGTTAGCCATCCAGAATCATTAATAAATTATTAAAATGACAGCTATTTGGTGTAATTTCACAGAAATCACAGAAACATTGTTTGTAAAAGACCCTCAGGATCACCAAGTCGATCCCATGGCCCAAGCTCCACACCCAAATGACTTTTAAAGACATTCAGAGTTGGTGACTCAACCACCTGCCTGAGCAGCCCATTTCAATGCCTGATTTCAAAGTTATTCTCAATAAAACAAGTAGTGGTTTGGAATATGACTCCCTAGTACCCCTTACTACATGCATAAAAAACATCATCCAGGAGTGTGGATTTGTTCTTTTGCAATTTATTAGATGCATTTATTTGTATGAGTGTAGCTGCTGAAACTAGAGGGGATATCAGTGGTGTTCTTTCATGTACTGCTCCACTTTCGCTTCCCCTGCATTCCTCTTGAGCAAAACTGAAGAATAAACACATTGCTGAGGAGGTAATGTGAGGACAGAAAGGTGAAATGACATCATAGTAAGGAGGAACACTATTGCCAACAGCAAATCAGTGGGATCCAGTTGGGTTTTTTTCAGGTTTATTGAAGGAAAATTTGTATTTACAGTGAAGTAGTGTAACATGGCAGGATTTTTTGGAATAGGGATCTTAAATACCATGTACCAGAACTTTCTAGTAAATCACCATATAAAAAAGACTATGCTGTTCATCATTTCCCCTTGCATTGATTTGCTTAATCGTTAATAATATGAATATGCTACATAACCCTTAAAACGTCAATGAATTATTCTGAGTTGGGTTCTTTCCATCAGCCTGAATATATAATAATGTACAAAGGTGGAAGGGGAAAGACATGCTTTACAATTTTCCTTTCAGCTAATTGCTTGTCTGTAAAATGAAGACACTGCTGGGTTTAGGCAAAGACCTTTTATGTAATGGCGTATTAAGGGACAGCGAGTGATTCAGCACATTTCCTGTATGCTGCTTCATTCTCTATATAAGAGAAGTTCAGGTGGTTCCAGACATTTTAAATGCCTTTGTTTTGCCAGAAGATCTCCCTCTGCCTTTCTCTTGGCAGGCAAGGAACAGATTTTTTTACCTGAGTGCCACATTGAGATGTTTTCTGGAAAATTTTGTTTTATTATCATATATCTCTATTCTGGAAAAGACCAAATCAGAAATTACAGTTATGATTTAAAATCTGCCTGGTAGAACAGTGTGAGCAGGACAGTGGTGACTCACTTGTCACTTCTATCACTGGAAGTAAGAAATATAAGATCTAATTTTCAACCCAATTACTTTTTCTGTACCATCCCAGAGAAGAGCCACCCTTGTGTCTTTAAGCAGCAATCGAATGATCACACTTAGGTCCACAACAGAGAAACAAGTAAAGAGACAAAGAAAATGGGAGAGAGTAATTTTAGTAGCTGTTACTGATAGCAGCAATTTCCTGATTTATTATACAGGTCTATGATTTCAGTAAATCATCAACCCTCCAGTATGGTGAGAATAGGAGAAAAGGAGAAAATTGTGAGATAGAGAGGCAAGACAACATTTGGCTGCAAATGCTAACATGTTCCAGCAGTCAGTAATTCGTTCACTCATAGTTAATTCGTAGTCAGTATTCAGGCATTTGGCTGGAAGAATCAAATTCCTCAGATCACAAGGTATGAACCCCATTCATTTGATGATTGTGCAATATTTAATTTACTCCAGATTTCCCATCCCAATCACTTCAATCTCCAAAAGCCTCATTTAGTTCTGTGCAATACAAGAGGGTGAGGATGAGGGTGGAGAAAAGTCCTTTAACAGAGTCATATTACTTATTCGAAGGGGAAGAGGAGAAAGAAGTTCTCTTAGTAGAGATGGTGCATGAAACTGCAGACTAGACTCTTAAATTATTCTACGCTCAACTGATTTACACCCTTATTCAGTTGCAATTTATTTCAGTCCATGTTTTTGCTATGCTGATGATTGGCTTGAGACAGACATGAACTGATAGAAAAACACAGAGTCATAGCATTGTAGAATTGTTTTGGCTGAAAAAGACCTCTAAGATCATCAAGTCCAACCACCAACCTAGCACCACCGTGGTCACTGAACCATGTCCAAAAGTACCATGTCTACACATTTTTTGAACACCTCCAAAGACCACTGCCCACCACCTCCCTGGGTAGCTTATTCCAACACCTGACCAATTTTTCATTAAAGAAGTTTCTCCTAATATCCAATCTAAGTCCCCTCCCCAGCAAAATTTCAGGCCTCTTGTTCTATCACTTGAGCCTGACTCCCATCTTCTTTCAGGCAGCTGTAGAGAGCAATGAGGTCTCCCCTTAGCCTCCTCTTCTCTAGACTAAACAATCCCAGTTCTCTTAGGCACTCCTCATAAGATTTGTTCTCCAGACCTTTCATCGGCTATGTTGCTTTTCCCTGGACATAATCCAGCACCTCAATGTTTTTCTTGTGGCGAGGCCCCCAAAACTGAACACAGTATTTGAGCTGTGGCCTCACCCAAGCTGAGTACAAGGGCACTATCGCTTCCCTACTCAGCCAGGATGCTGTCAGCCTTCTTGGCCACTTGAGCACATTGGTAGCTCACGTTCAGATGGCTGTCAACTAGCACCCCCAGGTCTTTCTATAATGAGCAGCTTTCCACCCACTCTCCCCAAAGCCTGTAGTGCTGCATGGGGTCATTGCGATCCCAGTGCAGGACTCAACACTTGGCCTTGTTAAACTTTGCAGAACTGACCTTGGCCCATATTAAAGAGAACTGGCCCCAAAACTGAGCCTGGGGGAACACCACTAGTGACTGGCAGCAACCAGATTTAACTCCAGACACTTGGACCTGACTATCCAGCCAGACATTTTACCCAGTGAATTCTCCACCCATCCAAGCCATGGGCAGCCATTTTCTCCACAAGGATGCTGTGGGAGACAGTGTCAAATGCCTTACTAAAGTCCAGGTAGACAACATCCTCAGCCTTTCCTTCATCCACTGAGCAGTTCATAATCCACAAGATTAACAATTTCAAGACCAAAACTGTAATTTTGAAGATGCTTTTACACACAGTCCTAGAGTGGCCAGATACAGTGGCCATAAATACAGCTGATGACATTGAAGTTAACACCCTCAAAGTTCACTTTGAAATGCGTTATTCCCTGTACTATGTATTTCTTATTACAAGCTCAACACAAGTAGTTCTATCAAGGCCTTTTTCAGAACCACAAAGACTAGATGACTGTTTAATAGATGACTGTTCAGCAGAAGCTGATAAAATCACCAAAGAACAAGCTAGTCCTAATTTACATTTGGTAGATATTCAACATTAATTCCAAGAGTTTCAGTGCCTTAAGATTCCATGTGGTCTAAGAAAATACAAATTTTGGTGCCTATTTCTCTGTAGAAGTAAACAAAAAGACTCCTCTTTTTTGCCATTCCCTCTAGAAGGGAGGTGCATGCTTTCAGCTAGTAGTTTCAAAAGTTGTCAACAGAAAAATTGGAAAGCTGTGACTGTCTTAACCACTCATGAGAGATTATGCTACCCATCATCACATCTCCTCACAATACATGTACCTTCAAAGAAGGAGCAGAATAAGCAGACTTCTTTGTAATATCAAAACATTTGTATTAATTGATTTATTTTCTAGCCCTGATGCACTGAGGCACTGCACTGACAAATACAGGTGAAATTACACAATCTCAGAATCACGGAATTAGACAGGTTGGAAAAGGCCTTCAAGATCATCAAGTCCAACCTATTACCCAACACTATCTAATCAACTTAACCATGGAACCAATTGCTACATCAAGTCTCCTGGTTGCCCAGAAGAAGAGACCAAGCTCCACCTGGCTACAACCTACTTTCAGGCAGTTGTAGAGATCCGTAAGGTCTTCTCTGAGCCTCCTCTTTTCCAGCTCCCTCAGCCTCTCCTCATAGAGCTTGTGCTCCAGACTCCTCACCGGCCTTCTTGGCCTTCCCTGGACACATTTGAGCATCTCAACATCTTTCTTAAATCGAGGGTCCCAGAACTGGACACAGTACTTAAGGTAAAGCAATTGCAGTTATTTCCCTGGAGAAGTTACACCTAGAAAGAATTAGGTCAAAATGTTTGGAGAGTTTCTAAGGAAAGCGTAGGTTGTAGAAAGAAGCGATTAAAGCTATTAATTTAGCAGCATTTTCCCCTTCTGAATCTACTAAATCAGTGACAAATGTGCCCACTAATAAACAAGCACCTGTTAGAGAGATGCCATGTTGTACGGCTGACATCCTGACAAATGTAACTGCGAATTCCATTGTGCTCTTACAAGAAGTCCTGAACAAGATCCAACCTGGGGAATTACACTGTGTGTACCTCAAATTCCAAATTAAGTTTCGTCTGAAAAAAAACCCACCACATTTTATATAGTGAGCATGTAAGGGTTAGCTAGCTCACTCGGGACTGCCATTTATCTTTACTGTGAGAAATGATTCACTCACCCTTTTCCCTGGAAACAGTTGCTCAATGGAAGGAATTTTATCTGTGCATACATCAAAAAGCTTAGGAGTCATGTCCCTGCAGAGTCAGCTGATGCCTCAGGTCCTACCTTGCGAATGACTTTCCAGACGTTCTAGAATATATGAGGTACACAACAGATGAGATGGGCACTTATCATTTTTGTCGTTCTCCCCGAATGCAGTGAGACTGTCCAGAGACTTTACAAGAACAAAGTAACTAAGCACTTAGGGGACATAATGGCAATAAGAGCAGCATCCTGCACAGTTTGAAACTGCTGTTGGTGCAATGATAGTTTCAAACATCTCTATTTTACAGAGTGATCCAATGTTACCTTTCCATTAATATTCACGCAGAGAAAACTAGAACAAAAAGGATGAAGGATTTTTTGTTAGCATAGTAACAGTTTAATCTTAGCATGCAACTACCATGGAAACTGGTGCCTCACCATCCTCTGGGAGATTCCATCCCTACAGATTTTACCCTTTGCTGTATCTGAATTGCCAGTCTGCATCCCCGACCTTTAGCATACTGTTGTCCCAAGAGCTCTGCCCATATTTGCATTTTAAAAAGCTTGATCCTGACTTTCTGAAAACCCAACTTTTCATGTATATGAAATTAGATTCACTTCTGAGCTCAGGACCAGGAGCACATAGGCTTTGTTTTGATCTTCTAAACAAGGATTAAGTCCGTTTTATAAAAGGTGGCTAAGTTCAGTAAGTGAAGGAGCCTTGTTATGGACAGAATACGGCCAGTTCTCATGGCAAAGGATTCGATTTCCCTGTGAGAGTTGGATCAGGAGAATCTGGAGACAACCTACCTAGTCATAACTCTGATGCAAGAGGAAGTCATGTAATCAGAAAAATTTCGGTAGTGCCAATCTCTCATGCTTACCACCCACCCACCCTCCCACCGCCCCACCAATACTATGTTAGTTGCCATCCTTTGTTTCCGGTGAGCAAAGAGTGTCTTTCGGCTTGAAAGCCATGGATAAGTTTTTCAGTAACTCATCAAATTAGATATTTGATCCTTTCATTTTAAAAAAGACTCTTGAAAGGCTTAACCTTAATCCTTAAATGCTGGAGAATATATTTGGGTGAAGGTTGCTCTCCCACTTTATAGGGGTTTTTTTTTGACCAGAGCAAACCTATAGCATTGATTTGTTTCTAAGCATATTTGTTTTCTAGACTATGTGAATATATTTTCCTTACAGAGAAAATATGTATTGTAAAGAAGGATACATTTATCTTTACATGCTGCATTAGCCCATTACATTGCCTAAGAACAAGAGAGAAAGTTAATTTAAAAATATTCCTAATCACAAAGAGAAACTTCAAATGCGCAGTAGGTGTAAGAAGCTTTAGCATTTCAATGTGAGCTTACACTTCAGAGCTAGCATTTCTAAGTTTTACGTAAAGCTTTGGTGACCCACAATAAATTGTCCTCCAATCTCTCTCTTCAAATGTCTGTGTCATAACTGTTCTCCACTGAAAATATTTATAGTTAGCTGCAGATGTTGTTTCCTTTGCAAAAGAAAGATTTGCAAGTAAGGAGAAACTGGGAAAAAATTAGTATTAATAAACTGCACAGGAAGAGAAAATGAGAAATACTATATGGTTCAGATCCATGAGAAGCACAGGGCATCCATTTGTAATGAGCAAATAATTCATAACAAGTAATGTATTTAATACATTTCATCTCTTTTTTTTTTTTTTATTCTAGCAAATTGCACACTAGCAGATAGTGATTTTCTCTAATTTACTCGTAATTCACCTTTTCCAATGAAGTACTTTCTGCAAAGAGTTATTAGTCTTAGTCAGTTTGTTGCAAAGTATTCCATAGTAAAAGAGCTGGGTTTAGAACAACTTTGATTGCAAAATTTAGACAATGTTTTGCCCCTCTAACTAGATAGGTGTAACTCTTGGGTTTAAACTGGCAGAGGGAAGATTTAGACTGGATATCAGGAGGAAGTTCTTTACAGTGAGGGTGGTGAGGCACTGGAACAGGTTGCCCAGGGAGGGTGTGGATGTTCCCTCCCTGGAGGGGCTCAAGGCCAGGTTGGACAAGGCCTTGAGTGACCTGTACTAGTGGGAGGTGTCCCTGCCTATGGCAGGGGGTTGGAACTAGATGATCCTTGAGGTCCCTTCCAACCGTACCGTTCTATGATTCTATGAACTCTTAAGATTCAGTTTTCTGAGTTAAATTCTCATATTTATAGGCAACAAACATTCCCAATACCTAATTAAAATATTCTGCTACCAGAAATTGTCCTCGTAGAAAGCTCATTAGGTAACTGTAGAAGATGACTACAAAAGTTACAAAAACACTTACAACAACCCATCAGAAAATGAAAGCATCTGGAAAAAAGTTTAATTGATGTTCAACAGTGAGTTGCAGTAGCTGTTAAGTGTCTAAAGAAGGAGCATTTATCAAGAACTTCAAGACTGGAGTCAATGCATTCAATAATTTTCTACATTGGCTAGTAAAAGAGATAGGGGAAAAAAAAGACTGACATTTCCTTCTACATGTAAGTAAAAAACCAGGAGGCACACGAGTGGGGAAAAAGGGATGCTTTTATTCTTCTTTTTACTCTTATGGGCCATTCTGCATTTTTGTTTGCACTGATGTGGCTTACTTAGGGCAGTTAAAAAAAAATAACTGGAATAATAAAATAATAATAAAAAAGAAAAAGAATTGGAAATGCATAGTTGAGAGAAACATCTATATTTCTACATAGACTTGAATTTCAAAGGCGGTATCTTCATGTGTAGAATGTCCAAGCCCTTTCTGGACCAACTCAAGCTTCATCTTGATTAAAAGAAGTCAAAAGCTCTGCCCTGTTTACTTGCTTTATTCTCTCGCAGAATCATGAAGCCGGATGCCTACAGTGACCACTTCATACACATTCATTGCCCTAGACACCTCTTTGCAATATTGACTCTGAAGCTTCTGCAAGGTACGAGATACTGAGTCTCAGCCCGTGGCACTTTGGAGAAAGCACTTGAGAATAATCTTATGCAAACTGCACTGACATTTTGACAGCTGCATGTGTGTTTTCAGACTCCAGAAATGTTTAATGGATGCCGCATTCGCATATGCATAAGTGTGGGAGAATTGTTTGATTTCACAATAGAAAGAGATAATTTCCAGCTTTTTAAGGGATCTCTGTAAGGTGGGCTGAGGGGAAAAGACATAGAGCTATCTTCCAGCAGAGCTCAATCACTGCCTGAGGAAGGAAATGTGCACTGACATTAGCCTGGTTCCAGCTATAAGCATCAGGCATGCATCTCTATGCTCACTTGCAGTGCTGCCGAGAAGGAACTCTTTCCAGCAATGACACTGGAGTTTAGTCTACTGAAAGCATATCTCTTAAGAGTCACACATTTTTAAAGTCCCGTTGCTCATTTTAAAATTAGACTTCTTGTTTTGATGGGCAACAGAAGTGCCTTCAGTAATAGCGCATCACAGAAGCCTACACAAAAGATCATGCAATCTCGGACATGCCCAGGTGGAAGCTTATGAATCCATTTGCTATCAAATCCCAGTCTCAATTACAGTATGTATGAACAATTGGTATCAGAACTCAGACTGCTTTGTTATTTATTAATATGAACTTACTAAGGGCTTGTTGACACAGATCTATTTTGTTATCTGCAGTTCTTTGCTTTTGGTTAATGAGTATAGTTTTGAACTCATGGGTTCTTTTCCTCAAGAGCAACAGTTTTACTTGAGCTCTCAAGGACTGCAATATTCCCAGCCAGAGTAAGAAAGCTTTTTAAAATAAGTAAAATGTTGATAAATAGGGGAAAATGGCTCCTCTTAAATGCCTGTATCAGCTCTGTCACCTCTACAGCCTGTCCTATCTTAAGGCCCAATCTTCTGCATTTCCTTAAAGTACTGTGGTCTTAATCTCAGAAAATGTCTTGTTCATTGACATGGTTTGAGGGGTTCCAGGTTATCCCTGAGCTCCTGAAAAAAATACAGAGACCAATATTGGCCCCAGAGGATGAACTGGTCACCCCTGGATATTGTAATTTTGTTATTCATATCACATAATCCTGCAGACACTTTAGAAGTAAGCAGCAAGGGCAATTCACTCTCCTTTTTGCCTTTTCCTTTCAACTGAGCAGAGGGATCCTTATCTGGTGAACTAGGTAACTATGTAATAACACCTTGTGGGCTGCAGCCCTCAAGGCCATGGGCCACAGTGAATACAGCCTGCCTGGGCCTAATGGGAGATGGGAGAAAATGAGCACTGGCATTTCGGTGGTTTTGGTTTGCTTGGGGGGAATGTTTTGGGGGAACTCGTACGTATCCCGTATCTGTATTAGGTGTTAAGGATTCACATATGCCGTATCTTTTTCTGCACATCTTTAAATACAACCTTTCTATATTCTTCTCCAATTCAGTGAGAGTGTTATTATTTAACTGACCTTCTTTCTTTAAAAAGAATAGAATAATCTAAGTCTGTCACACTCTTAAACAAAGAAACTGTGACATTCACATCTACGGTTTAGACCTCACAGTGCCTCATCAAGTATGTTCAAGCTGTCCCTAACCTCACTGGCAAGTGTTCTAACATCTGCTCTCAGCCACATCTTTCAGGTGCTAGAAGGAACATGAGCTTGTTCAAAAAGTGAAAGATCTGTGGGAATTTCCTCATGAATGTAGTCAGTTTCCCTGCAAATGCTTTTGGGAAGCCTGAAGTCACAATGAGTAGCTCTTTTTCTATAAAAGATGTCTATTGCTGTAACATTCCATATATTTTACAAGTAAACTCAGCATAGCATGTAATTGTATTTTCTTAATTTCTTACCCAGATTAACCATGTAGTGCAATAGCAATGGAATAAGAGGATAGTCATTCAGGAAAGCATGACTAAATTCAGAAGCATCTTAACTTAGGCTTTATGAAAGTATCAAGTGTAATATCAAAGAATGAAATTTTGTTAGAGTTCTGTAGGCTAAACTGATTCTGCTGCCCACAAATAAAGAACAGAATTATTTGCTTTGACCTTGTTGCTCAGAGCAATTTCCCATGCTGTGGCAAAAGGACAAGTGATTTGTGTGGGAAGATTCCTCCCCCTCCCTCCCCTCCCCCTTTCTCTCAGAAGTAGAAGTGGAAGTCTAGAATGTGAGAAGATTTGGGGAACCTAGTAGAAAAATTATTTTTCTCCCTTACCTTTCCACCACTTCCCTAACTAACATCGTGCATACATCACCTCATTCCAATTTGCTGGGATCTGACTTTGTGCTGTAAGTACAGGCAGCTCTAGTCTGGGCTCTTACAACTCTTGTTTGGATGGCGAAATGTACCTGGTCTGTTTGCCCAGCTCACTGCCCTCAATTCCAACTCTCCTCAAAGATTTTCCTTCATTCTAGGATATTGGTTAAAGCCAGATCCTTATTCCAAAGCTATGCTACAGTAATAGGGCATTTTTATTACAAATAGTGGAGATGACAAGAATTAGACTACCAAATATATTAATCATGTCATCAATATTTTGGTTTGACTGTCACACCATTTGTAGAGGGAGCTCTCAAAACATGTGAATGTCTAGGCTGACTCTTTCTAATGTATTGCTTCTATTCCATGGATTGACTTTTTGCAACCTGTCCTTCAAGTTACTATAAGCTTTTCAGATTTAGATAATCTTTGATTTATCTTCAAGGCATTTACACTTTGTAGCTTGTTGTTCACTTAGACACACTTTGTCTCAAAGGGAGAGTTAATACAATAATATTACACTTTTCAAGGTAATTTCAAGGGGCAATGGGAAGAGAGGAGGATACTAGACATAGTGGATTTTTTTTTTTTACTTTTTTGTTCTTTTGTTGTTTGTTTTTGAAAAAGACACTTGCCCGTCGTAGGGTATGTTGCCTCCTAGCTAGTTTGTGTCTGTACTTAAAACTAATGTAGCTCATCTCAATCCATTGTTTTTTTTTTGTTTCCTCTTCTCTATTGGAATATCTCAATTTTCAAATATAATTAAAAATTGATGGATCTAAATATTCCTGTGCTTACTTGGACAAGTTTCAAGTGTTTAATAAATGAAGTTCCCCCCAACAAAGTTCCATTGCTTAAGAAATCTCAGTGTACTGCTGGAAACAATCCTGCCTGGATGGGAAGATGAAACTGATTATTTAATAGAAATTTTCCATCTCTCCCAGTTTTTTAGCCTGTGGGCACAATGCTTTGAACTGGACAACTTCAGAAGTTTCATGGATGTTCTCCTATTTATATCAAGGCTAAATCTATCTCTGCAACAAAAAAGCAGTTGGCTGTTCATGAGCAATACCTTTCGCCTTTACAAACTACACAAGATGTCTTTCAAACAAGCATTCAAGATACAGTGGAAGGTACATGAAGGCAAAGAATAGCAAGGTTTCAAAATTGGTGTAAAAAAAAAATTTCTAGTCGTTATTAAAACAAAATACATCTTAATATAAATGATGGCTTTGCTTGCTTAAAGACAAGCAGGCAAATGAATAATCAAGAGCTCCAATATTTAAGAGGGTCTTTACATCACAAATTCAGCTTAGAAACTAGGTTTATCATTTGACATAGGTTTTATGGAAAATTCTGTGAGAACAAACACTCATTATTGAGTTAGTAAATAATAATGATAACACTCAGACTGGTGATTGCTGTCAATGAGTAATGAGCTTATGCTCTTTGTGTATGATATTTTTTGTGCTCATCTGATATTGAGTGTAGCTTTGTTCACTACATATATCTTCATATTGCAATCAATATAATGGTACACTTTTCATAGACATCAGACTTTAATATAAATTTGTTCTTATTTATACACCACAGGAAGACATGGAACATCTTCACTCCTGTGATAAAGTCTTCATTCAAAATAAAGCATAGTTATATCATCACTGGGGTTAAGATTTTATGTTTACTACTCAAAAGATTAATGGGTCACTCAAGCATTTACGTTCTCATACATTTTTATGACAGTGCTATGAAGTAAATTTGATGTATGTTCAGAAGAGAATGATAGGTTTAAATGTCTAACAGCTGCTCTTCTGAATTTCAGCTATGTTTTAAGTGTTGCTACCATTTAGCACTTCCACTGTTCACTGCAATTTACTGTTTGCCTGCATTAGTTATTTGTACTTGGACATGAAGACAAAGGGACAGAATTAAGTGCAGAGCAGAAACAGCTTTACTTCCTTTAAGCCACCTGAATCTAATCAATCTTATGGCAAGCACTGGTATGGAAAGAAACCCAATGCTTTTCAGAGTATTTATTGAAATATTTCAGTGAAAAAGTATCTTAGGCACAAAAGTTGTGTGCACAACTACACACCCTTTCCCAGATCTACTTTGAAGCTTACTCTGCATTCTGAAGTGCATTTGATGCCTTTTATATCACAAAACCAGTTTTGATGAGTAAACAACCCAGAGGGGGGCTGATTTCAGCAAAAGCAGGCCATTGAAATTGTATAGGGTTGGGAGTGGCAGCAGCAGCGGGAAGTTTTGGTCTTTTAGTTCCAATCAACTGAAACAGCTTCAGATACTACTGTAGTCTTCTTTTGCTATGTGAAGTATACAACACTATGTAAAGCACTTGGTACACTTAAGATTGTTTTATGCAGCAGGGAAACAGGTTCTCTAATCACCCCCTACAATGAACCAGAGGCAACACAAGGCAATTAAATAAGAAAGATCAGAATGTCACTGTATGCAAGCACAAGCTGTGCTAGGGGACAGGGTAGTCATCACTAGGGACCACACAGATCGGCTTCCACAAGTTTGTGACTCCTTATTCCATATGTAGCACCAGTCGTTTCACAAATACCTGTGGACTATAGAAGTGGATACAACAGTGAGCTGCAGGTGCTGCCCTTCTCTAGTACGCTCTGTGCTGCATATAGAGAGTCAGTTCTATGAGTAAGTTGTATTTGTGTGACCACGCATTCCTATTTGCCTCCATTTTGAAGACGGGTTAGTTCGTCCCTGAGCCAGGGTTTCACAACCGCTTCATTATGTGAATGAGCAAAAGACAGCTACACTGTATTTCAAAAGCAGCCAATAAATCTTTCAGAAGCCTAACTTTATTTTAAGACTGGTGCCTCAGGCAAGATTTGTGTGGCTTAGAAAGGAAAATGTTTAAAGCATTTGCAAAAGTTCTGTAAACCTGGTTTACCCAGTTTCTGCTCTCTGTGTTACACTGTTCTGAAGAGACTCAAAGCTTAATAGCTCCATCAAGTTGAGAAAGAATACTCTCTCTCTCAGAAGAGAAAGGCTGTTGTTAAGTCTAAGATTATTATTGCAACACATTTATTTCATAGTCAACTTTGTGACTGCCTGGAGGAGAACACCATGGAATTTACTCAAGGATTCTGTTCAAAGTCTAAAGTTACAGGGCAGAGGTTTATCTCTCAACCTACCATCGCTTGCACATAAACAGACAACACAGTTCTGGTAAATATCAACTATGTGCTTTGATGGTTTGGTCCTAACCTTCCTGAACAGTGTTTTCAATATTCATAGCCATGTTACTCAGTGACATCTGCTAGTCTCAGAACATTCTGCAGAAAGAAAGAAAGAAAGTCAATCTATGACTTGTACTGTTACATGATATCTAGAGTACTTTGCTTTGGAAAAAGCAAAAACACCCAAAAAACCAAACAACCCCCCCAAAACACAGACTCCCAAAACCCCCCATCAACAAAAGAGATATTTTTCATAATATGGTAACTAAAGCAAGGGTGGGCACTGACAGTTTGTTTATCATTAAGTGCTGTGCATCTAAGCAGACTCAGCCCTCCTACATTAGCAGTCCTCCAAATTAAAAAAAAAAAAAATCTCTGAAATTTGAAGAATGAACAAAAGGAGAAAATTTCTTGTGAACATTTAGATGTCTCAGAGAAGTGAAGCCAGCTGACTAAGGTGTGCAGAGCAAAGTAAGTCCGAATCACAATACAGAAGTAATACCGTAGAGCTGCCCATCCCTCATCTGGATATTGGGTAAGTCACGCTTTGAAATAATCCACAGACTTAAAAAGACAAAAGAGGATGGAGAAGAAGGTTATTTATATCAGTACAGATAAGTTGACTCTTTAAGAAGTTTTAAGTAAAAAATTTGGTCATTGAAATTATTGGTTAAACTCACTGTTCTTTCTTTCCCTGTGCCTGAGGTTTGGCAATATACGGTGAGGCTCATAATAGTTCTCTTCTTTCCATGTGTATTGATTTTTTAACTAAAAGCATTTATTAGGACTGAAGGAGATGTGCCAGCAGAAATACTAATTCTGAAATTATTTAATGTGTGACATAATATCCAAGGAATAACTCCAGTACAAAAATTTGGACACTCTGAACTTCCTTAAGTTAGTAAAATGCTTAATTTTTTTTTTTTCTTCCCCGCAAGTATCATCCAGAAACAGATTAATTTCCATAAGAAAGTATTAAACAATCAGAAGTTAGGCTGATAGTAATTTTGATTAACAAGTGACTTGAGGAAAAAAACACTCAAGTTCATTTTTGAACAATTTAATTTCTAATGTCAAACAGATTTTCTTCTACTTAAACCACTGTTATGCAGACAACTTTACCTCAAACGAATTTAAAAGCATATATTAAAAACCCTAACCACAAATTTATTACATTATTGTTTCTAATCAGTAAATCAGAAACAGTCTCTTATTATTAGAATGATATTGCCTAGCCTTATTTCCTTCTATACATAGATTAGTTGCCCAATTCATCCAAGCATACTTCTTTATGACTAATGAAATGCACAGATAAATAAGTATGGATACACAAATTAGGACAAATATACTTTTATTAATGTTACTTTAATATATACTCCCAAGGAAACTTAAACAAGGTACAAATTTGGTTGCTGAAAAAAAGATAATTCTACTTTAATTAAAATTACACTCCTAAGTACAGCTGCAAGGATGAGCCATTATAGCTAGAGCATCATTAACTATGTATGTTAGCATTTGTTTGCACTTGTAACTAGGCATGAATTTATCAGAAACATCAAATATATAATTTCAGCACTCAAGCACATTTTAGTCCCCCCTAAAAGTGACATGTATAAGTTGCTCAATAACAGCGGATTGTTTGTGTGCTTAAGATCAAGCCTGAGCGAGTGTTTTGCTGAATTCAAGTAAAATGACATTGAGTCATAGGCTTAGTTTGCGCGTCTGTGCTGGGGGGGTGGGAGGGAAAGATGAGTGCCTCATCCTTCATCATTCCACGTCAGGGATATGTCAGTCCTTGAATACCACAAATTTGTCTATAGAAGGTGGACAGCCACAGCTTGCTCACAGCTCAGCCACCAGCAAAGCTGGTCCAACAGGCATTAACTTAAAAGCAAAAGCAAAATCAATACATAAGACGTAGCACACCAAGATCACAGTCCTAGCACTCTGCGTGCAAACACCTATTGCCTGCAGCTGATGTCATGCCATGCACAGCTGCAATTTTGTGCATTTCTTCACAAGATCATAACAGCTAAACCAGCATGCCAATTGCCTGCGCAACACAAATATGCAAAGTGAAATGCATACTTACATATATGGAAGACCAAAACCAAGGTATCATACAATACTTACAAGTCACTGAAGAGCCATGAGCAAAGGATAGAGGGCCCTTTTCAAGTACATCTAGATATATCCCTAACACAATCTCTCTCATCTACTTGATATAAATCTGAACAAATAGGGGTTTCTAGCAGACTAGAATAGAACAAGTAGTTCAGTTGAGTAGCATGTCCCTTCATAAGCATATTTCTGTGGTGCAATGTTTCATAGTACCCTGATAGTTACATCGAAGACAATTGACAGATCAGTTAGGAGACAGCAAGTACTTGCCTCACAAGTATTTATTCCTTTCTTTGTAAGCATAAAAAAGGGAATGAATAAACACATATTCTTCCCCACTTTTTGGGACTGGGAAGGATTTCCAAAATGCATGAAATAAAGTTAATTCATTCCTACATCCAGAGCAATTTCTTGCTGAGTAGCCGAAGTGAGGAACGAAAGGCACAAGGAAGGCATAGCTATCTTCTGCATTACTCTGAAGTTTGTGCCATGTTTTGCAACTGCAAAATGAAGACAAATTTGATCTAAAATCCAGCAAGTCAGAATGATTAATTTTTACATTCACTTCCCTAGGATGCGAAAACACTGGGCAGTCTAGAATTACCAATTTTCATATGCTTCTGAGTAGTCTGTGTAGAATTAGAAACCAGAATAATTTAATTTTAGTTTCAATGAGTTCTTTGGTGCCAGCAGCTGCTTATATACTTGTGTTTTCACCACCATTTACACACAAAAAAAAAATAATGTCAATCATAAGAAGAATGGACAGCATTCATTTTTGCCTCTGGCTTTCTTTTCCTCATACTTTATCCTGACCTGCCTTTAGAAAAAAAAATACAG
Organism: Ramphastos sulfuratus; assembly: GCA_013399055.1. NCBI lineage: Eukaryota > Metazoa > Chordata > Aves > Piciformes > Ramphastidae > Ramphastos > Ramphastos sulfuratus. Next base: position 39,896 of record WBNM01026485.1, read on the forward strand.
GGTGGCATCTCTGACTGTCTTGAATTAATTCTTATAAAGAAGGAAAATCTGTGTTATAGTTCTTTCTAGAAGGCCTCACAAGAAAGAAATAATGATGGAGGTCTCTAGACAAAGTGTCTGAAGAATCTTACTGTACCTCCACTGAAGTTAATGGTAGAGAAACCTGTTGACCTAAGGAACATAATACTTCAATGTCTGTGAACAATACATGTGCAGGAAGCTATACAACACAACTGATTACATTTTGCCTTCAGAATTAATATAATGGAATTAAATCCTTCCACAAGTTTTAAGGAAAACCCTTCAGCAGTTGGTTCTTTACACCCTACTATATTTTGCTTAATTTCTACTCTGTTCAGAAGCCAAAAAGCTCTAGGGTCTGCCCAAACATTTAATCATTCCAGGTAAGAAAGAATTCAGCACCCAGAAAGTCTGTCTTACGCTCTCTCCCAAGTTAAGGTTATTCTGATCTGCAAAGCTAGTTCATCAAGATTAACATGTAAGGAAGCTGCTTTGAGCACACATGCTGTGAAATAGAAATAGAAACAGCATGAGCAGAGCTAACACACAGAACATGGAACAGATGCATCAAGTGCTGAGAAGAATGCCCTTGGTGGGAAAGGGCTATCTGAAAGCTGTCACTGGCCTCTGCCCCTTTGGAGACTCAGGGCCACAATTGGTGCCTGCTCTTCACATCTTGTATTGTTACTTTGCTGAGCTTGCTCTAATAATATACCTGGCTGTAAAAAACTTAAGCAGTCCTTGTGGCTAGGAGGGGGAAAGGCCAAGGCAGGCAGCACTTAGCAATGCTGTGCCTTCCTGAGAGGGCTGGAGGCAACACCAGCAGCTGTCAAGCCTCTTGTACAATCTTCCATTTGGAAAAAAGGGCAGCAGCTCAAAGCACTTTGAAAGCCATGGCATTCCTGACCTGCCTCTCTTGGGAAGCAGATGAAACTTGGGCCTTAAACTTTTATTTTAATTCTCATTCCTTATAGGCAAAATAGTTTTCTGTTAGTTGCATTAAAGAAAAAGAAAAGCAGAGACAAACATTTCTAGAATTATTTGTTAATAATTTTTGGCAGCAGTGCACATACTACTCTCTTGCTGTGACCATAATCAAAGCCTAATGTTGCTCCCAAGGAATGCCGTGGCAATATTCCCACTGACTGCACTGAGAGTGGATTTGGGGCTTTTGTTTGGTCAAAGCTGTTCCAGATGGAGTCTGGAGGATCCCCACCCGGCATTCCAGTTGTAAAGAACGACTGCTCTTCTCTTTCAAAAGGAGTTTTCTGGCTCCAGCTATGGTTGACCTGTTGGCACCAATAGTGGAACTGACTCTCCACCATTGCACAGTGTGACCCTTTGGGAGAAGAAGGTAATGCTGTGTTTTATTAGCTGCATACTAGTCTAATCAACATTGAGATACTTTCAATTGGTGTGATTCGGTTTAATTTTGTATATATTGAGTTTCATCCAGTCATAGGAATGTAGCTGATCCTAGGATAGAAATACAATGAGAGTACACTGATAGAACAGACTTCAAGGAATGTGAACTTAAATCCCAGTACCGGGGTACCTACCAACGTGAAACCATACCAGAGGTATAATACAGGGGAAATGCAAGCTGCCTCAAAAAATTAACCATCACAAAAGGTTTCCTGGGATTTTTAGGTGTCCAACTACTTTTTCAACATTAAATTTGCATCTCACATCATGAAGTACTAATATTGTCTGTCGTTACTAGTGAACTATTAGCCTAGCAGTAATTTCTGTGACTAGCTGAAGTGGGTCTAGTTCTCAAAGAACAGATATGCAGGAAAACCAAGCTCTTTGGTCTTTTCAATCAAGAAAATCACTAGTCACCTCTAAAACTTTAGGCTATAATTATAGAATCATAGAACGGTAAGGTTGGAAGGGACCTCAAGGATCATCTAGTTCCAACCCCCTGCCATAGGCAGGGACACCTCCCACTAGTACAGGTTACTCAAGGCCTCCTCCAACCTGGGCTTGAACACCTCCAGGGAGGGAGCAGCCACAACCTCCCTGGGAAACCTGTTCCAGAATAAGTATGTATTACTTCTAAATAAAACTTTCCCTCTCTTGACTTTGACTCAGTGGCTGAATAGAAAAATAAATACTACCTCTCAAGTTATCACAGTACCCAGACCGGAATTTTTCCTCAAAAGTGTTTGATTTGACAATACCACAAAGTGCTGCCAAGCTCTCCGTCCAGATGAGAAGATTCACCAAATCATGCATAGTGGTTTTTAAAATCCACATCTGCTCAAACTATAAGAAGTATAACTTTGTCCTCCCCTACCTTATGTGGCTGAGGCTGTGCAGGCTAAAAGTCATGCACTCTAATTAATATTCTAGCATGAATCAATATGGCATTAATGAAGAATCCATTGACACAAGCCATTTGCATGCTTTGATGGAAGATTTTTGATTTCTCAAGTTGTGTGAGTGGTGTTAAAGCACATGGATACCTTTGGTACAAAGGACAATCACCAGCTTAAGAACATTTCGTAAATCAAGGTTTTCTTGTCTTTCTGGTCAATTTAGCCTTAGAAACCAGATAAACCACAAAAGAACATCCAAACAGTCTGCTAACTTTTTCTAAGAATTATTATGCTAAAATGTAACCCTTTAGTCAAATTTAATGAAGAAACAAAGGAGCATACCAAGCAAATTATTTAAACACTCCTGTAATACATTTAAGATTCTTGTGCATTGATTCAACTATGCAAGGGAAAAAAAACAGGAGTTCTGATGGATTGTTTTACTTCCTCCTCCAAGCAATTATTACACAAGCTTTACTGCCTTTTTTTTTTTTTTAATAATTACTGTAGATGTACCTGTTTGCCTAAGGTGCTTCATTTGCTCAGTTACATTACAAGACCAGAAAAAATATCCAAGTTTACAAAAATATCCAAGAAGTTGGCAGAAAGCAAAGATGGAAGAATCGGAAACAACATTTTTAAATACGCAATTGTTCACCAAAACAAGTTTATGTTTTAATATCTTGGGAAACTGCTTAAAAACCAACCAAACTATATTTTCCTATAAGGTCCACATTACTATGAGTGAAGTTGGTGATTGTCTCCAAGACAATACACTAGTGAAACAGACTTTTTAACAAAGAAGCAGAAACAGCTATAATGCCATATAGGCCTCCAAAACCTGTCCAAGAGTTTTGCCTTTGCTAATGTACATTCCAGTCTGATGAAAGATAGGCAAGAAGCAGAAAAAGCACACAAGGTATGCAATATTTTGTGTTCAGCAGGTGAATGGGTATGACATTTTCTCCCTTCAGTTTTCTCAGTGAGTGAAAGCTTGTGCCTGTTCATCAGATTGGCCCTCCATTAAATGTCCCTTCATGGAAATAAGGGGATATTTATGCACAGTGACCAATGAATGGATGCATTCCAGCATCTGCTATTGTGTATTTCATGTAAAGCAATTTATTATTCTAACAAACACAATGTTCTTGGGTAGATGTTTAAGATTAATGAGGCATTTACTCCTATTCAAGAAAGAAGTTCAGAAGTCACATTTTCTCCCATTCAGCTGTGCTGATAGTTTAATTAATGTCATTAAAACATATAAAGTCACCAAAAGCCAGTTTTGGTAACACTGAGGAAAATTGGCAAAACAAGGAAACTTCAGAGGTAAATCTACAGCATAACACTTCCCTTTGTTTCCAGGTAGTGCAGGATCCTCCAGACAGTGGATGAACTTAGAGGCTACTTGAGTAACAAAAGTCTCAAGATGTAATGAGCTGTGGTAATGACAGAATATCAGTCTTAACTCTCTGGTTGTGCAGGCTTTGTCAAATCCTTAAGCTTATCTCTTGTTTCTTTTTTTCTTCTTCTTTTTTTTTTTTTTTTTTTAAATTTGTGTGTATGGAAGTGCATGTTGTATTTTTTTCCTCTTCATTATTAGAGGGAGGAAAGGAAAGGAAATGCTGTCTCATTGAAGTGTATGAGTCAATATAAAAGACTATAAACAGTGTGCTGGTCTTCAGTTTAAAGACATATTAGACATACTTTTAAAATTGTGTAGTACTCCATGGATAAAACACAAGGAACTGAATGGCTCTTTCAGTGCTTCTAGATTGCTTGGGGTTTAGCTTCTCTCAAGTTTCTGCTTGGGCTTTTTTTGATAGGGATGCCTAATTGCTAGATTTAGTCAGACCAGCACAAAAAGCTTGGTATTAACTAGAATGTCATTGGGTTAACACTGCAAAAAAAGAGAGAACTGGAAAGCAAGGAGTGAGCATACAAATATGCATTTAGTAAGAACCAAAGTTAAGGATTGCATTTAACAGAAGTTCACAACTCTCCCTTCTCCCAGGAGGCGGCAAAAAAAGAAAAGGTATACCACTCAGACACCAAAACACAGGCCTTCTCACTCTGAAATCTTATCTAGAATTATCTTTTCAACCATAGTCTTATAACTCGGGTGATATCCTCTCTACATCACCCAAAATGATGATCTGATGATCCTCAGACTCCTGGCTCACAGACCATGCTTATGAAATTAGAACAGTGGTCCAAGGATGAAATCTGTCTGTGATCTGGACAAACAAAATGTACAGCCACATTACAGGTATAGATAGCTGCTTCATGAGCTTCTGGAGACAAAGCTCCGATTTAATTTGTTTGTATCTCTTAATTATAAATTTTCTTTCTTCACTTTCAGTGTTTTTATCTCAAAAGCTAATGGCAGGAAAAGAACCCAAAACAAAAAAACAAAAAACAAAACAACACTCGAGCAAAACAGGCTTTCAACATTATTTTGACTCCACAAACATGGAAAACAAGCAAATCAAAGAACAAATGGAACTGCTTATGAAGGAGTGATAGATCTCAGTGTGTTTATGCTGCTGGCAGGGCTATGCAGTACTGTGTCAACAGTTTTGCTGCTCCAGATAACTCCTACTAAAGCCCATCTTCAATCTACAGTTCTGCTGGTTTGAGGCTAATTTGAATATTCTAATGAGAGAAATTAGATAATTGGTTGTAAAAGAATAATAACAATAAAGTCTATACAATTCATTGGTTTGCTAAAAGGGATAAAAAGTAATTTGTTGCTCACTTCTCCTTTGCTTCACTCTAGTATCTTCCACTAACAGATAACAAGTAAGCTTTTGCTGATTGTTTGTCTCTCTGGGAAAGAGAGGGAGAGAGAGAGGATGGGTTTGAGCTCCTTCTGGGCAGTTTCTTTGTCTGGGAGGGAATTTAGATTTCTGTATCATTTCTGATTTGTATATAATTGTAAATACGTTGTATACATATGTTTGTAAATTTGGCTTTGCTGTAAATATGGCTTTATCTTACTTCCAAGCCATCTGAGCTGGTCTGGTAAATTCTAATAGTGGAGGGGTAGTTCCTTAACCCACTACAACAGTGGATGATTTCAGGCACAGGGATGAATGTAGAGTTTGGTATAGTGCCTGCTAGAGCAAGAAACACCTGGAGAGTTAAATAGCAAAAATTTATTAGTTGCTCTCAGTGTTATTGTAATTCCTGAAGTAAAACAGGAAAGTCCATGGAGGCCAATATGGTAACTAGGAGGCCTAGAGAGATACACTTCAGTTTAAGAAATCTTTCTAAAGCCTGTTCTACAAGAAAGAATTTTGCTTATACTGGAAATTCAGTGATGAAAACACACCTGTATGAACACCTTTGTTACTTATAAAATCACATCCTCTCCTCAACTGTACCAGCTCTAAATGGCTGTTACATTGTAATAATCTGCTCAGTCTGAAACAGTGACAGACAGGCTATGGACAGCTATGGAGTAAGATCTGCTAGAGATGTGCATCACAGATATTACTCACGCCCATCCCCCCCCCCAAAAAAAACCCAAAACCCTAAAACCAAAAAACCATCACGAAAAAAAGAAAAAGAATAATTGAACAAAGAAAGATACAGGAAGCAAAATTTCCTTTACAGAAACTCTGCATGAACATACCTAGTTATTGAAAGGTACTTATCCCTTTATTGTGGGAATACAACAGACTAGAATAAAATACAACGCATAATCTAATTATCAGTGTAACTTAAGAGAATAAACTCATTTAAATTTACTACTCAAAATTGTTTAGAAGGAGTTTGATCAGTGGCCTGCAGAACTTTCATGTTTTGTTTTTTTCCTGCAAGGGTTTCCTAGTGGGTAGCCTGTGGCTGTCAGCATTAGATTTCAAGACACACTGTACTAAACTGTATTAGGCATGTGAAAGGACTTTCATTCCTCATTAGCTGCACATAAGAAAGGATTGTAACTTTTAAAAAGAACTAAGCAGCTTTGTAAAAAAAATTCGTACTTCCCCTTAACAAAAATCATACTTGTTAAAACTTTGGGGTTTGGTTTTGGGTTGTTTTTTTTTTTCCCTCATTCAAGACAGAACTGTGCTTCAACTCAAAGCAAATAAAGTCATCAGTTGACTCCATTCTATTAGTGGACAGCATTAAAATATAAAAAAAAAAAAAAGGCCAATGGGTCCTTGAACAGTGGCCCCTTGTCTGTCACATCAAGACATGGCTTGTACTTCACACACTATTGACCATGAAAAGCAGTCTTGCGACTTTTGAAGCCCTATCACACACCAAAAAAGCTGCACAAGAGAAAACTTTTCTTGAAATATGGAGAATGGGGGCTGACTGCTCTCATCTCCCATGATTAATGACTTGTGGCCTCATTGTGTAGAGGCTGCTAATTAGCTTCAGACTGATTAAGGCTGCAGAATGCAAAATTCAGCTTGATAAACTGGGACAGCCCCCACTCTTCACCCCAAACAAGTCTGATGCAGAAACTCCGGCATCTAGTTTCCTGATAAAAACAATGAATATGTTTTCACAGGAACTAATATAATCCCTCCCAAGAGGTTCTGGGCTTCACCTCACTGGAAGTTTGAACTGCAGTATCTTTCTACATAGTAATTATTTTTTAGTCCTGCCCAAATTCCCTGCATTTTGTCTAAAAACTTGCTTAGCACATTTAGTAAACAGACGCAACATACGAACAAGTCTTATTCCAGATCCATTTAAAATATAGTTAAAAAGCAAAACAAAATAGCAAGTAGCTATTTTTGATCTTTTGTTATCCACTTATTAACAACTGGTAGCTAATTATTTATAGTGCTCCTGAAGAGTTGAACACAGTATTCTTAGATGATCTTTAATATGTTTATAAGAAAGGAGAGCAGAAGAGTGGTAACTTCTAAATTGTTACTGTCTAGCATTTTGACCACCTACTTTACTGAAATACGTGCTGAACCTTCCAGTTGGTAAAAGCTGCCTGCCATAGCTATAGAGGTGGAAGTTTAGTAACACAAAGAGTTTTTGCCCTGACCACCCTCCTTCTCTTCCCCCACTGTCAGATTAAATTTGCTTGTTAAGTAGATCCTCACATGAAAAAGCATTACATTCCACTAACACAGGAAGGTTGCAAATACTTATGCCAGATTTTTAACACTAACCCCATCAAACTGATGCACTATAGCAGAAGGTTGATTAGCTTAATAACTGATTACTCATCCTCTGGGCACCAGCAACCAAAATCAAAAACTTTCGGAGCTCATATAACAAAGTAACTTGAGCTTACTTTTTCAGGGACTTACAGTTCCAAGAAAGGGGAAAAATCATCTTACATTTACAGAACATCTCTGAAGAGGGAAGGTTCTTGGTTGTGGTGGGATGGATTGAAATGTTGGTAATTTCCCCTTTACTGAATAAAGAAACATCAGTAGAGAGACCGTGCAAATGTCTATGCAGAACGGATAAGTTAGCCAGATTACTTCAGCAGAATTATTTTTAATTTACATGTAAGTCCAAACGCCTTCAACATATCATCTGTTGGAATTCATGAGGCTTCTTTTTGTGCTCCATATTTCCCAGAGCATCCTTTACATGTGCCATCCTACCAAAAGCAGCACCAATTATTCACTCGCATTGCTTTAAACCCACAAGGCACCTGTTACACCACATACTGCATGTTGTGTAGTAAGAAGACATTTATACTTTGAAGGGATAAGTTCTAGTATTTGAAAAAATACTTCCACATAACTTACCACTACAAGTACTTGTTGCAGGCCTTGACAATGGAAGGTATTGCTAATACAAGATACCAGATTGTCATTGAAAATAGTAGCTTAAGGTAACCTGAGATGAATACAATAGACAATACAAATAGAAGGGCATCATCCAGAACCTCTTTCAAGTCTCCAACAAGAAGCCCTAGTATGTGCCTATCCTGAAACACATGAACAATCCCTTTGAAGTCAGCAGTAATCAGGTTTTTAAGTACTTGTGTGCCCATACGTTTATTTACACTAGGTGGTGTAAACACTAATAGACCAACTTCAGCACTGTTGTAAGGTAGCAGAGCTCCTCTGACATCAATGGATCAATGTCTCACTCAAGACATAGGATTTAACTTAATGTTTAAAAGTGTTTTTTCTATGCCTTACCCCGTTTCTTTTTTGTCTTGTTTTGCTTTCAACAAGGCTCTTTGTAGTGTCATAATTCACAATCTTTCTAGTCAGACTTTGTTTATAAAACCTTTATTGTTCCAGAACAATGGAGTTGTGACCTGTTCAAAGGCAGGATTGCAATCAGGGCCCTCTCAGTACTTTCTCAGGGTGCACTTTCTGATGAAGCAAACAGACCACGCAACCCTATTGATGTCAGCCAGGAGTGGAAAAATAGGCTCTCTCAATAAATCTAAACATAAATCTTCCTGCCCTATCTCACCATCTGTAGGAATTCACCTAAAGCACAAAATTAATAAGCAGAACAAGTATTTCCAAACCTAAAAGGCTGAAATACTGCTTGCAGACCAAAATGGATTTGTTCTATGCTTCTAGCAGTTTGAGGGAATTCACAGGCAAAGCAAGCCACGGCCAAGGCAAAGAGAATGAGATTGACCCTAATATCATGAATATGCTTTACCCTTCTGCATCAGTTCCTTCTTTTAAATTTTCTTGGGGGAGGTTTGGGGCTTCTAATACTTTCTTAACTTCACTCCAGAACTCTTAGAGCAAGCATTTCAGTGAATTGTCATGGGGAAATAAGCAAGATAGTGCTGCTTTTCTTCCATGCAAGGCAAAATCACAGTTGTCACTTTCTCCCTACTTTGTAGGCATTCTCAAACCTCATCTGCTTACTTGCAGCCCAGTATTTATCAAAGCTGCCCTCACAAATATATATAATTGAGAGGAGTGCATCATCAGGTAACAGAGGAAGTAGCATTACCTCCTCCTTCCTTCCCTTACTGGCACCTTTGACCATAACATACGAGTTTTAGAATCCAAGAATGGTTGGGGTTGGAAGGGATCTCTAAAATTTCATCTAGTTTAACTTACCTGCAGTGGCATCTTCAACTAGATCAGGCTGCTCAAAGCCCCATTCAGCCAGATCTTTACTGTTTCCAGGGACTGGACATCTACCACCTCTTTTGGACAACCAGTTTCAGTGTTTCACCATTCCCACTTAAATAAAACTTTATCCTTTCATGTAGTCTAAATCTACCCTCTTTTAGGGTATTATGCAGGTTCTGCTGAAGAGAATGTTCCCATCTTGCTTATAAGTCCCTTTTAATTACTCAAAGGCTGCAGTAAGGTTTCTCCAGAGCCATCTCTCTCCTGAGGCTGAATAACCTCAACTCTCTCGATCTTTCATCATAGCAGAGGTGATTCAGCCTTCCAACCATTTTTATGGCCCTCCTCTGGACCCAC
>WBNM01026485.1:56321-135193 GCA_013399055.1 Ramphastos sulfuratus
ACTCAGTCTTTAGTGGTAAGAACAGTTGTTTGCTAGATACTCAACCCCCTGAGCTGGAAGACAGAGATGGACAGCAGAACAATGTCCCCATAGCCCAAGAGCAGATGGTTAGTGACCTGCTGCGCCACTTATACATATACAAGTCTATGGGGACACATGGCACACACCTGAGGGTAATGAGAGAGCTGGCAGAAGTGCTTGCCAAGCCACTTACTATCACTTGCCAGCCATCTTGGCTAAACGGGGAGGTCCCAGCTAACTGGAGATTGACAAACGTGGTGCCCATCAACAAGAGGAGCTGGAAGGAGGATGTGGGGAACTACAGACCTGCCAGTCTGACCTAGGTACTAGGTCAGGTCATGGACCAGGTCATCTTGAGTGCCATTATGCAACATCTGCAGGGCAATCAAGTGATCAGGTCCAGTCAGCAGGGATTCATGAAGGGCAGGTCCTACTTAACCAACCTGATCTCCTTCTATAACAAGGTGACCCACTTAGTGGATCAAGGAAAGGCTGTAGATGTTGTTTACCTGGACTTCAGTAAAGCCTTTGACACCATTTCCCACAGCATCCTCCTGGAGAAATTATCTGCTTATGGCTTGGATGGGTGGACAATTCACTGGGTAAAAAGCTGTCTGGCTGATTGGGCTCAAAGAGGAGTGATGAATGGAGTTAAATCCAGTTGACAGCTGCTCAGAAGTGGTGTTCCTCTGGGCTCATTTTTGGGACCAGTTATCTTTCATGTCTCTATCAATGCTTGGCGCAGGCTTGGGGAAAAGTGCCTGGAAAGTTGCCTGGTGAAAAAGGACCTAGGAATATTGATTGACAGCCATCCAAATGTGAGCCACCAACGTGCTCAAGTGGCCAAGAAGGCCAACAGCATCCCGGCCTTTATCAGCAATAGTGTGACCAGCAGGGAAGTGATCATGCCTCTGCACTCAGCTCTGGTGAGGCTGTACCTTAAATACTGTGTTCAGGTTTGGGCCCCTTACTACAGGAAGGGTATTTTGTTGCTGGAGTGTGTCTAGAAAAGAGTAACAAAGCTGGTAAACAGTCTAAAGAACAAATCTTATGAGTGTGGCAGGCCCCAAGTAATTCAATGAGGAATGGCTGAGGGAACTGGGACTGTTTAGTCTAGAGAAGAGGGGGCTGAGGGCACATCTCATTGCTCTCTACAGCTACCTGAAAGAAGGTTGCAGCGAGGTGGGGATTGGTCTATTCTCTCTAATATTAGGTGATAGGATGAGAGCAAGTGGTAGAAAACTATTCCAGGGGATGTTTAGATTGGAAAAAATTCTTTACAGAAAGAGTAGTCAGGCACTGTAATAGGTTGCCTAGGAAGGTGGTGCAGTCATCGTCCTTGGAGGTGTTCAAGAAACATGTGGACGTGGCCCTTTGGGATACGATTTAATGGCCATGGTGATGTTAGGTTAATGGTTGGACTTGATGATCTTAGAGGTCTTTTCCAACCAAAACAATTCTATGAAACTATGAACGTGCAGTTCCTAACGTGACCAGCACCACCCTGCTGTCAGGGCTGAATCAAGTGTTTTCCCTGCAGGCAAAAGATCACATCTTCTTACAGCACTAGTAAGGGTGGTGATGAGGCATGTGGTAAATATGCCACATCAAAATTCTCTCTTTATAAACCTGTCACACATGAGTTGCAATTCCTGTCTCCTAGGGTCCCTTCAGAAGGCCCAAATTGCACCTGTGCTGCATAGTGGTCTCCACACCCTTAGGTACAGCACTGTTACAACCACATGACAATGCCTTTCCAGTACTGTTTTGTCTGATTCATCACCTGGCTGTTCATTTTTCTGATTTATGTCATCATCACCAAAGCCTCATTGCAAACAGATCAGAAGAAGGAGGAGTCATGCTGTCACCCTAATGTTCGAGTCCTGGCATATTTTTTAATTTCCTCTGAAGTTGAAATCCTGGCCACATCCAGTGCCCTGCTTTCTCAGGCACCTTCATGATATTTGACTGTAGCTAGTTTTTCTCTCATTTAAAGGGAATCGTGGATCTGACTCAGAAGATCCAACAGACAGTATAGGTTGTTATGGGTCAAAGAGTAGACATTCAGCCTATAGTACAAAAGTGAAACAAGAACTTACAAGGGCACTGTTAACTACCTGTTTGTGATCCCCAGCAAAAGACTTAAAAGACCTGGGATGTCAGTAGCTGGACCTCTTTCTCTCAAGAGCAATATGACAAGAGCTGGATATTAGCCTGGTGCTTCTTCTGCCTGTTTTAAGCAGGCAAATCTTCATACTCCCACCAAGACATCATGGACAGTAGCAAAATTTGCCACCTCAAAGTGCTTCTGGGGGGCATTGTATTCCATCTGTAAAGGGAGGAAGCTGACTCCAAGCTCAGACCTGGGGCAATTTTTATAAACCTAAGGCTGCAGTTCTGCTTGCACCTTTGCTGTAATTGTGGATCGCTACAATATGAGGTCAAGAGCTGGACTCTGTTGCTGACTCATCTAGCAGACACAGAGCTCCTGTGGGCCATGCTGAGAGGCAGAACACAAGCAGTAATGGGATTAGATTGTATTGTAGGTTGACAGCCAGTTTTGGTGGAGTGTTAATCTCCAAGATTATCATTGACAAAAATCACTTCTTAACGTAGCAGTTCAACCGAAGACAGCCTCTGTCTGAAGACCCAAGGCAAACCTATTGATGTCACTCTAAAAACAGAGCAGGTATTGGGTTTACAACATCTATTTGACACCTACTGTTGAAGAGCGAGTTGATTGAAATGCTGTCAGGCTGCATTTTGAATGATTGCACTACTAACGTCACCTACAGGCGTCTTGATGGACATTCTGCTATACATAGAATACAATAGGCTGGAAATCATCATTTGCAAATCATCACCTTTGAAAATACAACTACCAATTCAGCTGAAAAAAGAAAAAAAAATAAAGGAATTGGAAACATGCTGAAGAAACATCAACCTGAGGAAATCAGAAACACCAAATATTTGGGCTCATGGATTTCTCATTATGGGCATTTTCAGCCTATTGCATTTCTTTTAGAGTGTTCCATTTCAAAACCTGTATTTTATTTGATAATATACTTCTACCACAGGAAATCTAATAAGGTTGCCTTCTACTTTTTTACTGTTATTCATCAGTATGGCACTTTGGGGTTTTGTTAATACATGGGAGTAGTTTTACAAAATCTGTCACTATGTAAGAACATGACAAAATTAGTAGCAGGACACTGGCATATTTGTGAAAGGATACAGGGATTTAGCTAAATAATTCTCATTGAGATTAATGAGAGTTTAGTGTTTAAATGCTATAATTGATCATATAAATCACACTTTTGGCCTATATTTTCTTGCCCCTGACACAAATATGTATTAGAGTTTATCAACAGTCATGTCACAAGATTGAAGTAAGCAAGATTTTATTTTTTTCCAGTAGCTACTTCTCCATAAAAGTACAATTCTATGATTAATTTTACATCAATCTTGAGATTAATTTTAGGAATGCACTCTCAGAACCAACATTCCAGAAAGAGGAAAAGAAAGGACTAAGGAAATGTCAGTATTTAGCCACAGCCATCTGATATTACCAGCTTGGGTTGGCTACCCACTAATAACACTGAAACCTTTATTCAAGTACTCTTCTGTCAGATTTTCTGAGAAATTTGATATGAATTTATTTTGAGTATATGCCTCTAAAACTCAATAATAACAACTGCTCTACAGGCTAGTTGTTCAACTGTTTCATTTAGAAATAGTTTTTTTCAGACACCAGTGTACATCTACATAGCCTCAAAGAAAATTATGCTCTCCTTGAGAAATATAGAAGACAGCACCTCATCTAGAAGAACATTTAAAATTCTCTATAAAATTATCACTGCGTCAGGGAAAATCACTACAAGAAGGACACTGAGGTCCTGGAGTGGGGGTCCAGAGAAGGGCAATGAAGCTGGTGAAGGGTCTGGAGAACAGGCCTTCTGAGGAGCAACTGAGAGAACTGGGGTTGTTTAGTCTGAAGAGAAGGAGGCTCAGGGCAGACTGTCAAGGAGATTGTAGCTAGATGGGTGTTGATCTCTTCTCTTGTTACTAGTAACAAGCCGTAGGAGGAGAGGAAAGGTCCTGATCCATTAGAAGAAACTTCTTCACCAAAAGGGTTCTTAAGCACTGAAACAGGCTCCCCGGGGAGGTGGTTGAATTCCCATCCGTGGAGGTGTTAAAAAAATACACAGATGTGGTGCTTAGGGATATAGTTTAGCACCAGACTTGGTAGAGCTAGGTGATGATTGGACTCTGTGGTCCTAAAGCCTTTTTCCAATTGAATCAATTCTATGATTCTATAAATGGGGGCAGGGAGGCCATTCTGAATCTGCACAAAGTCACACAGCACGTTAAAGAGTTCTATGCCTAGAAAATAAAAAGATATTATGTGCTGAGTCAGGAACTACTTATACAGTTGCACGACCAAGTAAAATCAATACTGGACTTGTTCCTAGCCCCTTGAAAACCCATGGTCATGAACCTGAGAGCAAGTCTTCGACTGTGGTGCAAAAGCCCTGAGCAAAATTTTACTATGTGTAGCAGTGAGATATTCAAGCAGAGACTGTTTTTCTTGAGTAGGGAACACAGGATGGGGTCACACAGGGGTCAGATCTTGACTAAAGGAAGGCTGCCTGGGAGCTCTCCTCCTGCACTGCGTACTATAGATCTTGAATCTTAAAATAAAGCCGCTCATCAGGAAGCAGCAAGAACAGGGCTTCTCCAAGAACTGAACAAGCTGGGAAACATGGGTTACTTGAGTGCAGCCCCACACTGTCTGAACAGGACTTGGCTGGCAGTTGCGATGAGGTCCACTGACTGTCCCAAGTAAGGCGAGATAAATAGTCAAGTGCAGGATTCTCCTAAGAAGCACGTCAAGGAGAGGACACAGGCATAAGTTCCCCTCAGGACATAGGGCAGGAAGCAAAGCTACCTTGCCGGCAAGGTCTGGAGTTCGCCCTAGAAAACCAGTCAGCAAGCCAGGGCAGTAGATGGATGGCAGAGGAACACCTAGAACTTTGCGTAGGGGACAGGTGGGTGTCTAAGTCTGAGCCAAAAATGGGACTACTGGACCTGTAGGCAAGGGTTGTGGGTGGGGGTCCTGGGTGAGCCTTACCAGAGCCATTAAGGCCAATCAGGTTCTTGACACATCCCAACCTATACTTTGGAACAAGATGGGAGTCTAAAGCCCTGTTTAAGCAAGAAATGATGCTAGTTACCTAAGAGGTAGCTTTTACCTTTCAATTAAAATATACACTCAGTCTTATGCTGAAAGGCTGGCTTATGGTCAGTAAAGGATCAAGTGTTTCTTCAGCACTTGATAACCACCTCCCACACAGGCATGTGTTTGGGCAACAAAATTTCTGTCCAAAGGTTGATGGGTAGTCTACTTTTACTTGTCTGCTGGGTAAATTGCACAAAGCAGCTTAATGAAGAAAAGTTTAAATATTTAAATATTTATATAAGAAAGAGACAGAAAAGTACCCAGGATTTACACTTTTTTGTTGTGCTCCCTAAATTAAGCCTTAAATCATTAGTGCCTATTAAAAATTGGATAAAAGTCTTTAATGAGTAAATGGTAGGCTCATTAGCTTGTATGTCAGTTTAAACATAAACAAAATTAATGGCTTCTAAAGGAATTTTTCAATATTTAGAAATTAGCTGGCTGCCTGATTACTGAGAATTTGTATGCACATTTTTTTCTTTCACTGATCTGCTCTTTCAACATCAGGAATGGTAACACTGTGGGAATTGTTTACCCAAGATCGGCATGGTTCAAGTGTTACTTAGGATCTCAGTTAGGGTTTCTTGGTTTCTAAATGTTTAGTCTTTGGGGGGAAGTGAAAATGACAGCAGGAAGAACCTGGAGGTAGTAAGCCCTGCTGAAGCTGGCACTTGATGACAGGAGGGGAATGGACACACCAGGCACTATATTTTATGATACAGCAAACAGGGAAGTTTGTATTAGATGGTATCACTTTTGCTGTGCCTTGAGCACATCTGAAAGGAAAGACACAAACTGATGAAAGTTACAGGGTACAAAGGTGAGAAGACTGCATGGAGAACAGGAAGCTGGGAATATGTGTAAAATGGAAATAAACATTCGAGGAAGGGGGGGAAAAAAAGAAAAGAAAAAGAAAAAAAAAAAAGACTTGTAAGCAATGGTTTTGCAGTTCAGATGAGGAAGATCATGTGCCTTCCTTTCTCACCCCTAGTCCCACCAGAAAGAAGGAATCACTTTGCTCTAGGGGAAAATGGCTCTGGCACCAGATGATGTGAGACTCAGGCCAGAAGAATGAATACAGTCATTTTCTCAGAAGTAAGGCAGGCAACCAAGAAGAGCAGGGTGTGTGGAAGTAGCATGGAAAAGACATCTTTGGATGGCCTAGGATTTTAGAAGGGTATCCACCACATAAGTGATCCTCTCCTAAGAAATGCTAGGAGCCACAGATTCTTGTTTTCAGAAAGTTAACATTAGGCTGATTCAGAGCCAGAAGGCCTATGTGTGCATACTGGTTTGAAACATGAGCATGAACATCCAAGCTCTGGACACTCAATGCAGAGTTTCAACAAGTGGAAACTGGCAAGCGTCTGGCTGACGCTGCTGTAGGTAACCTTCTTCCAAACCTGTATAGGTGTTCAGTGTGGTCACTGCCCTGCCTTCCTGGGCACCCTTACTGAGCACAGTGAACCTTTATATGCTGCTCCCATGACTTGTCATAGGTCAAAGTTACAGCAGGGTGGTGGTGATCCACTGTAGAACAGAAAGGTTGTAATGCACTCTTCCAGGAAGACAAATACTTTCTTAGGCTGATGTATAGCTATAGAATAGTTATATATCCATCCACCCTTGTGCTTGGAAACAAGCTGGCTTAGTAAGGATTCAACAACAAAAGACAGTGTGTGCTCCCTTTCAGATGTGCTACTGTCTTCAGTATGTCAAAGTCCTCTTCTTAAGCTGCAATCATTCTCAGGAACTGCTACTAGGGAAGAGCAATGCCTGCCTTTCCTGTGCTACTTTCACAATAAAATTGTAAAGCTGCAGCACTGAGCAGGCCTCAAATTCCACTGGCCAAACTGTAAACGCTGCAGGAATTCAAGGTCCTTGACATTTCACAGAAAGCAAAATTGTGAGACAGAGGAAAACAAGCTAAAGGCTAAGTTAAGATAGGTCTACTAGCTCCTAAGAAGGATCAGTTCAAATAAGGAACTGCAGTTGCAATTTCCTGCTTGATTGTCACTTTCTTCCAGTGAAGAAATAGTCTGCTACTGGCCCTTGTCAGGAACAAATTACTTTCCCTTCACTGCCAACTCAGCTCCACACACCCTGCACAGAAGAGGAGAAACACTGCAAAAAGCCAGTTTCCCCCAGAGGTTATGAACTACACAGGCTGGTAATCTGCACAGATTGTTTGAAAAGGGTAACTTACTCCTCTATACTGCTCTCAGTAAACACAGGATAAGTGGAAATTTTGTCCTAAAAGGGTTGGAAATAAACTGCCATGCAACATTTTGCATAGGAATGATCAAAGAAAATTTTATTCCTGTGAGATCAAGTTTTAAGGAAGACCAAGACAGAATCTAAAATTCAACCGTAACAGAAATGTGGTGAAAACATCTTGATATTTTAGCTTGTATTCCTGGACAGAACCAATCAGTATAAGTACAAAAAATGGTGAGTTTGTTTGTTTGTTTGTTTAAATGAAATTAATTACAACTAAAAATATTTTGAGACATACTAATATGAGCCTTCCAATTCATTTAGTTTTAGTGTGGGCAAGATTTAATAGGCAAAACACAGGCATTCTGCTCAGGACTTCCTCACCTCATCCTTTCAAAAAATGTTATGTGGAAAATTGTCAGCAAAGAGAGTCCAAAGCGTAGAGTACTCACACCAGAGAGCCATTTGTTTTTATTCCATGGAGAAATCCAGAAGTCCTTATTCAGCAGTCAATGTCAAAGGTGATTTTGCTGAGGAAGGCATGCCCTGAGGAGTTTGGGATTCCAACCTTAAGTAACAGTTCTAAAAAAACCTGAAAACAAATTCACTAAAGCAGCGATGTAAGCTTTAGATTCATTCTATTATCAAAAAGATTTTCCTCTTCATACATAAACTTCCTAGTTACTTGATTAGATGTATTTTGGTGCCTTGCTCTTTCTTTACTAGGACTTCTTCAGCCTGAATGAACATCTACAACTTTACTATATCTATCACATTCTAGTATGCCCAGATTTGGACAATTCTTGCCTACTTACTTAAATTTCTGGACTTCTTTTCTCTTATGAAGAAAGGAACTCGATCCATTCATCCTTTTTATTTTCCCCATGTCTAAAATTAGAAGTGTGCATGCACGCTTGCTCTGCCTGGTGGTGTCCTCCTCAGTAGAAAAGGCGGCAGGTAGTCATGCACATGTTGGGTGCAACAGAAGCCCCGCTGATGCTTTTTTGCCATGAGAAACCAGAGAATCTTACCTTTTACTTCATGTAGAAGGAAGAGGTCTCACATTCGCCACACATGACAAGTATTATTTTGTTGAGCTAAATGGTGAAAATGATAACACAGTTTGTGAGCACAAGTGGTGGCATCTATCCTAACACATGATTACTAGTAGCCGTGCCTTTGACAAGTCTAACTGTGGTGGAAATTATGTGGTGGTCACAGGACTGCTCAGTGGGAAAGGTTAAAAAGAATACCGCAGGCTTTCATTCCTCTGCTCCTCTGCTTTTCCGTTCTTGTGAGGACCTCTTGGGACACCCCTGCTAGAAAAACATTTGTCAGAAAGCGGAAGGCAACCCAATGGGAAACGTCGGTGAACCTGTGTTTACTTTATTTAGAAATGACACCCCATCCCTGTCCCCTGGGGCAAAACTTCTTTTCTAGACATGACCTCAGAGATGTGCTACATGCACCCTGCACAATTTATCGCCATGCTGCCTATAATTAGGTTTGTTAACATACAGCCTAGTGCAGTCTTGTTGACTGTGAACTTAATCAAGTTACTATTGAGTTCTTGTATGCATTGCTTCGGGTGACTGTTTTACTTGCAGAATTATAGCTGCGACCAATGTAAGGAAATTAGCTCTGGACACAAGTTTTTTACTTTTTTCCCCCTACATGTGAAAATATTTAGCAAACAGTGACAATGATGGAAAACAGTAGGAAACAAAATGTTCTACATTAGTATAAAACATGAAAAATGCAGCAAGGACCCTCAGTGGTACAACATGTGTTATGCTGGCTGGCAGTCCATTAGGCTTGATAGACATTTCACTTACCTAAGTCAAATATAACAGTCTAGTATTCATTAATATAAGAAGGGGGTTGTGGAATCAAGCCTACCATCTGGTTAGAACGACAGAATAATCTACAACTCATGATTAGGTCTAAGGAGTGGAATTTCACTTTAATCTTTTTCATTGCTCGAAATTTCCATCTGCGCAGTACGGCACATCATTTTTCTTCAAGACAAATGTGCTGTTTTTCATGTTCCAAAATTAGATCAGAAGAAAACGATTAATCATGTCATGGCCTGGGAAAGGAAACAAAGCCCTGATATTTCTCTCTCTCTCGCGTTCCCCCCACCCCCTCCTCTCTCTAGCTCTGGCTGTTTGCAAGGTCCTTTCTTTCCTTGCCTTGATTTTCATCACAACTTTCAGAGATTCACGTGGTGGTGGGCTAGAAACATTCAGGAAACCTGAATCTGAATAAAGACCCGGCTTTTATTTGCATAGGGGTTTATATTTTCCTCTTGCATCTCCCCCACCCTCAGTTTGCCACTTCATCTTTTCCTCCTCCTTCTCTCTCTCCACCCCCTACCATGTGCCCCCTGGCACAGGACGACAGATGGTGACCTGTTTGCATGTGACACCGTAACTGAATCTAAACTCAAGGAAACAAGTCACCGGGCTGCAAATTAGTGAGACCACACAACTGTCAGGTGGCAGTCCCCTTTGACAGTTGTAGGCCATTATAGGAACATTGATGTTTTCGCAGTGTGACAAAAAGGAATCCTTTTTGCAGCAGACCTGTCTGTCAGCTGGCTCTCAAGTCATAACAAATCCCTGGCACTCAGCTGAGGCTGAACATTCGCAGCGTCAGGAGGATGATAAATGACCTGAAGGGCTTTGAAGTGCCTTGGCAGTTCAGATGGGTCCGCAGTGCTGACAGAGAAATATACACAACAGCGTAACCAATAATGAGAACATTAAACATTCCTGCTTTGTGACAGGCTGACAGAAAAACCCAGCCTCACATCAATCATCTTTGGAGATATAACCTTGACAATTAGCCCCCTCTCTGATACTCGGAGTAACCTTCCCCCTTTCTCTCCCCCCCACCCCCCCCGCCTTTTTTTTTTTTTTTTTTTTTCCTTCTTTTGCCTGGCTTATCTTCCATAATTTTTTTTTCCTTCTGGTATGGCAGAATGGGAAAAAATAGCAGAAAGGAAAAGTAAAAAAAATGCCCACATCAAAAAAGATCTTTTCCTTTTCCTCCATGCAAAAATAAAATATGCCAGGACAAAGTTTATTTGATGGACTTCCACGTATTTCCCTTTAGGAGAAAGGAATATATTTTTTGCCCTATCTACCAAAGCATCTGTCACTACAAATACTCCTATCAGAGTTTTGTTTACATTTTATGCTTATTTTGTTCCTTAGTTTTTTTCCCTTTCCTCAACTCCTACATTCATATCAATGCACTTTGTTGTCAAGCATCGTCTTCACTTTTAAGAGTGAGATGATTAAGCATGCAACTGTCCCCTTGTTGCTGTATTCCAGGATCATTTAATAAAACAGATAGAATCTCAGCTTCTTCCTATGATATTTTGTTTTCTTTTTCTTTTTTCCTTTTTCTTTTTCAGTTGATTGTGTGCCTGTGCACTTGTTTGCCATTTAAAAAGTCATTTTACAGAGCAAAAAAACCAATCTTCAAAGGACAAATGAAAGGTATAGCTGATGGTCCTGAAAGCTAAACACTTAAAGACCTCTTTGGAATCATTCCTAATGAGGAGCTGGGATGTATCTTGATCTTGAGGAAATTCTCTGGGCTTACAGGAATTCCTCTTCCTTTACCCACCATGGGATTGGTAGAAATTCCTCCTGATACACATAACTGACTTCTTGCCATGGCCCTCCTGACAACTGAGGGATTCAGGTGGTGGGGTCAATAGGACACTTTGCACTTTCTGCACTCCTTCCCAGTGGCTCTGAGGCTCCCAAGTCAGTAGTTCAGTCCCACAGAGAGATTTCAAAGGAGCCTTGCAAAATAGTCTCAGTCATAAGCGAGGCTCAAAAATCACAATTGTTGCTGAGGTTTTAATCTGGAGGAATAGTAGCAATGTAAAAAAAAGAAACAAAAATTCAAACTCAACCATCTGTCACTGAAAGTAGCAACAAATCCTCTAAAGTGCACTGTGCTCAGGTCTCTGTCTGCTATTCCCAAAGGGAATTTGTGTTTTGCTTATGCAATGACACTTTTGCTCTTATTGAGTACAACTCAAATACTTTGATGTGAAGTCAGGCTACTTAAACAGATTTACACAGAGCCAAGCACTTGTAAATTAAAAAAGACTGGGTTTCTAACCCTGAAGCAAAGTCTGTCCCCAAGGCCCATTTTCCTACATATACTTTAAGGTCACTCTGCAGTGCTGGTGTAGTGGAAAGATGAAAAGGAGAGAAAATGTAAGGCCTTCAACCTTCAATACAGAAGAGCTCTTCAATAGAAGAGCCCAGATGACGCTGTTGAAATAATATGTTCCAGAGTCTGTTAGTTGAGTCCTGCTGCTGTCAAAGTATGTCCCATGCACATGGCCACAGCTGTTGACTTCACTATTAAAAGAGGTCAGAGTGAAGGAGAAAAGAAAGGTGTTAAAAAGAGGATCAACAGTAAGTACAAAAATTGCTCAGCAATTGCATGGCTTCATTTGTACTCTGATCATATTATTCTTCTAAAAAGACAACCCAGGCAGCACTCATTTCATAAAACAACAACAGAAGATTTGCCTCAGCAGGACTATGAGGAGCCATTTCACTCAGGCATGTAATTTCAGGAGATCAGGCAGAGACTGCTGGAAATAGAAAACTTCTCTTTGGCTCCTTTGCACCCTGCCTAGTGGCTACTGACCAACTGTTTTGCAGCACACTGAAAACATACTATATACCACGTAGTATACCCTGCCTAGAGGGACACGAGTTCTGCTCAGGCTTCAAAAAGTCCAGATGCAGTTGTGCTTATCCAGTTTGGACTGAGGCTCCATCAGAGCCAGGTAGCAAAGAATTATGCATTCAGCAGCAAGAATGTCCTCCCTCTTTCCTCTAGGACTGAGACCAATTCCTCGTGACAGAGGAGCATCATTCAGTCTTTGGCTTCTCTGCTGAGACAGTGAAAAATTAATTCACACCTTCTTCCCAAGACAGATTCCTCAACTCATTAAAAGTGTTGCTCTTCTTGTTATGAGTCTGTCTCACAGCGAGAAGACTTTCTCTCACTATGATGGCTGGTACAAAGGGAAGGGGCACACTCAGTTTGCACACTGTATCTGTGTGATCTCTCACGTGCTTGATTTTAGTTCTGTTTCACGTATCTTCAAAGAAAAGGCCATATCCCACTTTTTAAATTCCAGCATATATAATTTCCAGGTCTGCCAGACAGGCTAGATAATACCATCCTCTCTGCAGATACAAGCACAAAATGGGGAGCCAGACATGCATGAGACACTCACAGACCTCCATTCCTTTGACAGGTTCTGGTCAAAGCAGGTATGATTTTCAACCTATAATGACTTGAGGCTCAGCAAGTATATCTTCCCGCTTTCCTAACCCATTCTTGTATCATGCTTTATGGCCTATCCTACAGAATCATCAGTAATTGAGTTTGAGTCCTAGCTGCTGCTGATTGAATCTATAAAGGATCTTTGTAAGATGAATGTGCAGGATAAATGAACACTTTCCTCCCAGTAGCTGCTGTCCTCCCAGCAGCTTTCTTCCATTTTACCTGCCTATTTGGAGAAGAGGACAGGCAGCTGTCAATACTTTTCAGCGAGAAGATTGATGAAAAATTCCTCATCCACTACTGTCAAGGACCAGGCAAGGAGCCTCGTGTCTTTCACAACTAAAGTTACAGAGTTCATCTTGTAGAAGACCGTGACTTTAAGAGTTGAGGGATGCATTCAGATCCCACCCTAACAGGTCTGTCAGTAAAAAGGGATGAAAGGCCTGCACAATAAGCTGAGAAGATGCTGGAGGCAGAGAGTAACGTTCCACTTGTTTTCTTCTGATCATGTTGGAAGGCTGAGAATACACCTGGTGTGCCCAAAGATTTGAGAGGTCCCAAAACTCAACTGAGGCACAAAACCACTAGCTATCAGAAAGGAAGAGTTTGGAGAAGCTGTTTGGCTCCTCTGTGAGATCAGGAAAGCATCATTTTTGCTGTTTATTTGATGAAGTCTTTAAGAACCAAATCGTGCTGGAATTATATATACTAATCAAATCTCCAGGGCCATAATTCTCACTCTGCCATTCTATTTGGCTCAAAGCCTTAAGTTAATCACCACTCCCTGCCTCAGTTTCCTAACAAACAGGAATGGATGCATTCAAATTACACTCACCTGAAAGGCATGCTGTAAAATTTAATTAAGCTCTGAAAAGCACTCTGCAATTGAGAGATGAAAAGGTGCCATTAAAGGTTTCTAGTATTATATTTCACTAAGACTTTCAGAAATATTTTGGATGGAGTTAAAGAGAGAAAATAAAAGGGGAATAAATCATAAACATCGCAGAATAAATGCTGCCTGCCTCTTCTTATCTGAAACTCACAAGGCATATAGATTACATCTAAATAATCCTTTGTATGAAAAACTGTCCATACATTTGCACGCAAGATGTAAGGACAATGGTGGTTTTATATGAAAAGGAATATACGTGTTTCCTTGCACGCTTTCAGTGAAGTTAAAAGGGTTAATAAAATATAAGTTGAGATCAAAAGGAATCTGAGGTGACACTTTGGCCTTGAGGCCTTCTTTTGGCTGTGGGAAAACAGAATGAGGCTGCTCTGCAACCTACAAGCTGAAGTACAATTAGTGGAGTTTTCAGACTGCACGCTTTTTTTCTGGATTAAATCTGTATAAATGTGAGCACATGCAGTGAAAGCACTGTGAACTGATTTTTTTTCAGTGGAGATTACTGACAGTGTTAAAGAGAGAAACAGCCTCAGAAAACTCAAAGTTATGTAATTAGAATTTTGTATGTGCCCAGATCAGAATCAGATAAAACATTAAAATCATCATTACAAAATGCACTCAAAAGGGAAGGGCTTGGTGCATGTGTGTGCAGCTGTAGACTCATGTGCACATTTTGAGGACAACTGAAGGCAGTTGGGCTTTCATCTTTTGACTCCAGACCTCCCCAAGACCTATGCATTACAGCGTGAAGAACCACACACTCTATCAAACATCATTATTTACGTAACACATGGCAGGGAGTGGTTATGGAATAAATCAATACTCTGTGATATTTGTTACAAGCCACATGGCACAGCTGAGCATTTCTAAGGTCTTACCCAAGATCTGGCTTAAAGGGAGCGTGTTACAGCTATATTAAAATTGCCTAATAAGTGAGGTTACAAGAGAACTGCACTGAGGTGTTTTTTTTTTTTTTTTCTCAGGGGTGGTGGGATTTGGGGTTTTTGTTTGTTTCTTTTGCTGTTTGTTTTGTTTCGTTTTTTCCCCCACTGGACTAAAGCCTAGTGAGAGCTGGCCTTTCATTTACAGGCAAGTTTCTGATCAGACTCCTTCCAACTCAGACTCCTTTTCTCTACAAACTACAAGCTGATCTCCTTTCCCCACTGCTCCCACTCCTAATGAAACCGATTCCTAAGCATAGTTATGATTACAGCTGTGGACAATTGCTCTAGATTAAGAGATAGACTTCTTTAAAAATATAATCATAATTGTTCTCTACTGAGACTCTGCCTGTTCAGACCCCTGCTTGGAAATGCAGTGTGAACACACAGTGGGACCCTACACAAAAGCAGTGAGTATCCTACACAAAAAAGCTTTGGGCTTTATGACAAGATCTTGTACAAAGAGCACCACTTCAGTTTAAATACTAGATGATCATCACTTTCCTGTGGCCTTTGAAATTAGACATTGTTTGAAAAACAGTCAGAGAACCCAGCTAACTTCTCCAGTTTAATTTAGTCAAAGTATATTTACTAATACTCGTTTGGTGAAGACTATGTTTTAGAACACTAACAATGTTTAAAATACGATGTTATGTGTTCCAAACACCAGAACAGCTGAATATGCAATGAAATTCAATAAGCTGCAAATTCACTGGGACAAAGCCCATGCTTTCCTATTTTGTTTGCTCAGCACCTAGCACCTGGTTCAGGATTAGGCCTAATAAAGTATTTAAAATACAAAATGGCAGAAGTTGAGAAATATGATCCATTATACTGGGCATTAGCTATTCAATAATAATCTAAAAGCCACTAAATAAAAACAGAATGCAAGTGACATCTTGTGCAAAAAAAAATAGGAAAATATCTCACTACATTCTTTCTTATGTAGTAAGAATACAGACAATCACAAAAGGTAAGGAAAGACAATTCAGAAAGGCACAAAAGTCAGACAAGTACAGGAATAAATAACCTGTAAGGACCATGAGGTTGCAAGCACAAAGAGGTTGCATAAAGAACTTGCCACACAAACTTCTTACTAAACTGCTGAAAAAGGGAAAAAAAAATCACATCGCTATGTGATGGATCACATGTTAGTAAATCATTTAATGCAAAGGCACCTGAAATATTCAAGTATATTTGCTTAGATGATAGCATAAAACTGAGTCTAAAATCTTTAAAAATTCAGCCTTTTCTTTATTCTACTGCTCAGAGTTTATACATTAGTTATCTGTTCTGTCAGCTAAATCAACACATCTTTTTTACCTTCTGTCTCAGCTTTCTTACTCCCTTTGTTTCAATGGCCATTTCAAATATTTTTCTCTTTTCATGTTCTTCCTTCTCAGCTCCATGGGTTCCACTTACTATAAATGAAGTTCAAAACACTATTTTAGAGCTTCACAAAACACTGCCCTTGACTTTTCTTTACCACTTCTTTCATTGTTCCTGCTCCTTAAAAGAAGTATCAAGCTTGTCTCCGAGTCTTCTTTTCCAACTGTAGTCTTTATTTTTTCACCTACGACACAAAATATGTTTGTGACAGCTTTGAATACTCCTTTGCTACAGCCTTCCTATAAAAACTCACCTATTCAACTGTACAACCTTGCTCCACTCACCAATTATGCTATTTCACACCTTTGAGATGTCTGTAGGCTAAGTCTTTCAGAGCAAAGAAAGCATTAATTGATGTTAGCAATTTCTACTGAGTAGTCTTGAGCATGTCCATAATGTAATATACATTAACTATACACATACTCCTCAAGAATAAAGGGTTTGAGGGAACTGTCCCTTTGGAAATTTCCAGAGACTTTGTTAAATTCCAGTTTTTAATATGTTAGCAATGTTTTTAAACTACTGATCGGGTAATATAAAGAGCTGATACAATAATCAATTTTGCAGATGATACTAAATTAGGAAATGTTGTAAGCAGAAGTGAAGACAGAGAATTAACACAGAGAACCAGAGAAAACTTGGAAATAAGAGCAGGAAATAAGAAAATTAAATTCATCCGGGAAACGTGAAAAGGTAGAGTACATCTGGGGGAAATATTTCAAAATTAAATACCAAAAGTAATCCG
Organism: Ramphastos sulfuratus; assembly: GCA_013399055.1. Taxonomy (NCBI): domain Eukaryota; kingdom Metazoa; phylum Chordata; class Aves; order Piciformes; family Ramphastidae; genus Ramphastos; species Ramphastos sulfuratus. The sequence goes on from WBNM01026485.1 coordinate 73,112, forward strand.
ATCTTGTGGTTCAAGGTGTAAACTGATTGCCACAGCTGAAATAATCCTCTCAACCCACCTGCTCAGCAACATAACTGGCAAGGTACATTACGAAGGGTTTTAAAAGATCAGGCACAAGTTATTTTTGGAGGCAGGATGTCTGTCTCTTGCAGAAAATCCTCTGCAACATCTATATTCAGAGAAATAGCCAGCACTGAGAGCATATTCCATCTCCTGGGCAAGCAAAACATTTGCTTACCTCCCCCCTTTCATGTCTAACAGTTATCTCCATCCCTCTGTATGCTTACCGACAATTCAGAACAGACCTATGACACAGTGCCAGTGGTACTAACAGGTTAGAACAAGTTGAAAAGAACAGGAAAAGGAGATGCCAGGCTAGTTAGAGGGCTTATTATCTGGGCTCTAAGGATTCCCAGCCTCTGAGAAACTGTCTTAGCTATTCACTCTCAGCGGCCACAGGGACTGCTATACCAGACAAGCAGTAATTTTGTCAGAAACACAGAACCAGGTACTCAGTTGATGTCAGTCGGGGGTTTTCTGATGACTTCAAAGAGAATAGCAAGTTTAATGTGAGTTTACAGTGAAATGGGATATTGAAATGCTTCAGTGCAGCTCAGTTTTGGATCCTCAAGCTCACCACAATTAAGAAGTAGAGAAGAGGTGATACTTTGTACACTATTGATAAAACCACAGCAAATATATCACAAAGCTTTGGTCCTTGAATGCCATTGACTCATAGAGAATCTGGAAGGAGTGGAATGGAAATCAATAACGATGAATGATCTCAAACAGATGGACTTTGAAGAAAAGTCACTATCTTCTTTTGTTACACATAAAAAGAAAAAAAAAATCATGATATCCCTATAGCAAACCAGTCTCTCCTTCTGCTTTATAGCAGAGCTTCCTGTTCAGAATTAGCTTCCTACTACAGATCTAAAGAAACAGCATATATATACCCTTAGACATTCCTTACTCTGTTCTTCAAAGATAAACACTGAACAAGAATGAAATTAGAGACTAAGAAGAGTCACTGGTTTCACCACTGATTCAGATCTGCTCATTGCCTATGACCTCTCCAACTCTCCCCCTTGTGTTTAGTTGATTCAATTTATTATGAAATTCCAGAGGTGTGGAAGCAGTGCTTATGCAGTCTTTGCAGCTGGATTACCTCCCATCACTGAAGTGTAATATGGTTCCATGCAGCCAAGAACAGAATTTCAGAGAAATTAAATCGAGATGGAATATCTTTCCAACAAGATTTGTTGTAGCATAAAGAACAAAACATACATTTTTTTCCCCAAGAATTTTTGGGTCAAGCTTATGGTTTGTGTCGTGCTAAGTTACTAGCCTTTACCTCCCATCCGATCAGGCTGAAGCTATTCTCCTGTGGTGCAGCTTTCCTTAAAAAGTCATACTGAAGCATATGAAATGTCCATTCCCTCCTGGTCCCATGGAAATTAATTTTCTGAGGGTATGTCTGGTGGAAGGGGAAAAAAATAAAAACAAAGTTTTTGAATAACTCATTACTAATAGCTGTCAACTTGTCACACATTGGAGTGGGTTAGTAGCTTCAAGGAGAACATGTTAATGTGTCTGAAAACATCTAGTGAAGAGACTGTTAACACGTAGGTGCCAGAGGGATAAGGATGATCTCTGGTTAAGCACAATATTTTGATCTTAAGTGATCTGTGGCCCGCCCTCAGTGTGCCATGTATTTCTTGTTCAGATCCAAACAGATGGCTTTATATGTACCTTAATTCCAGATCTGTAAAACTAGGACTTTCTCAGCCACGTCTGTTAATGCTGCAAGCTGTGTACATGTATGATGCATCTCATAATAAGGGACAGATCCTGAACAGAGAAGAGAAGGTATTTCCAAAGCACCTAACACTATTGCAGGCAACTGGCACCGTCCCATTTCATTAGGCTTACATGTCTACAAAATCTTTTCCAACCAGAAGAGGGAGAAGATCTGTGGTTTGCCATCTATGGACCAACAATTCGTTATGAATCACTTTGGGTGGGCTGAACTTGCACTTAATCATCAAAATCTATGCAGAGATTATGGGTAGCACCATTATGCACTGTCAGATATCTTCGGCTCTCAACAGCATGTAGGTTTTCCAGCAATCACGAACCCCCACCCTCCACAAGCTCTTTATAGTACATAAGAAGGTTGGGCATGAAGATGGAAATGCAATCATGATATAATGGAGGGTGGTGCCTGATACTATCAGGGCTTTTAATACTAGTCTCATTGCTGCAGGGTTTGAGCACTTCCAGCTCAAGTTGGGTGCTGGCATCATCCAACTGTCTGATAGAGAGACCTGTAGGCAAAGTTGTGGTTATGAAACTTGAGATGAACAGATCTTCTATCTATATAATGAGCTAATTAAAAATTAATTAAAACATAGTCTGTATGAAGTGCTGAAGCATATGATGTGGGGTATAATCCAACACTGGATTTGACAACCCACAGCTGCTACTGCATATTCAGAGTTTCTGGACAAAATTACATGCTCTTTCTGCCAGGCTTCAATGAGAATTTTCCCTCACTAAGCAGTTGAGGATCTAGGATGCAGATTGAACAGTTAGTCTATTTGATGTCGAGCAAGGTAAGAGCTCAGATACAGAGGTTCTTTGTGTTTGCACAACCATAACATTTCTTAGACTGAGCAATGTTCTACAAAGTGAGCATAGATACATTTGTTTCCTTCTCAGCTATTGCTGGTTCCAGACTTTCTCTTGATGAGCCAGTTTGTATATCTCAGCACTTCTAGCATCCATTTAGCCACAGATGGGATGAAAATATCTGTATTGATAATAAATGCAATAGGTATTATGCCTGCAAGGCATATAGGCCTTTGGGAACCCCACAGTAAACTGAAAGGCAAGCCATGGTTGCATTCTCTCTGCCAATGAGTCTTAGCATATAAATACGAAATGTCAGGACCTGGGAAACTTGAAACCAGAGTGGCAGAACTACACTCAGGAGGCCATAAAAGAAAAGGAGCTCCCACATCTCTCTCTCCCACATCTCAGACAGCTACCTATCTCAAGCTGTAAATGAGCTGCAGAGACATTGGGACTAGTAGATTCTCCTATATCTGTTCCTAGCAGACCAGCCAAAGCTGTGCTATGAAACTATGGCACTGCTTGCAGGACCAACTAGGGGAAGCGACATTTCTGCATTTGTCTGTTTCTTAACAGCAATACTGAAATAGCCTACATTGAACAAGTATTGCAATGGATTTGCTAAAAGAAAAGTCTGTTTTGGTTTGAATGAGGACAACTGGATGGTTGCCTTGACATGGAGACTGAAAACCACACAAACATGAGTCTAGTTATATGAAGCAAGACAGGAATAGGATTGCTTGTAAATATACTTAATGTGATAATTATTTTTTTGAATCTGAATAGAATCACTGGTGGTTCACTAAATGTAGGTATGTTTGTAATTTGTTTACTGTGTTAGTAAATAAAATATTTTCCCTCTTGCTTAATAAGCATGTTAGTTAACCTCATAGCCTAGAAACACAATAGGTAAGAATTGTGCATGGCCACTCTTACTTTTATGGTGTTACCAGTTACAGGATCACTATGATTCTTGATAGGAATAGCCTCAAACAGTCTAAGAAGAACAGAACAACTGTGGAACTATTTACCTGAAAGAAATCTTGCATATTCAGTAAGTCTTCTCCAACAGTATGAACACATATGGCCTTTACTCAGCACCTTTATCCTGTCAGGGTTCCCAAAGGAGGAAAGGTACCAGAAGTGCCAGGATTCTCTACTCTGTGTGTAGAATCCCAGGGATGGTTTCTTGGATTAAGAGAACCACAAACAGCAGTTACAACACAGAATACTTAGTTTGAGAAAGAGCCTTCCATTATACTCCCAGCTCGGTAGTAAAATACCAGCATAGAATAAAAGGATGTTTAATTTGCTGATCCTAGCCAGCTACTCTTTATTCCTTACTGGATTCCCATAGGAGTTCACAAGAAGTGAGCTGGTTTTCACAAAAGGGTGCATCTCTGTGTTTTATCTGCAGTACTGTCAGTGTGCTACCTTTGTTCTGTGCTATCTACAATGACTTCCATAAAATTTCAAACAGGTATCGAAATATCTTTTTCTTTTTCCAGCACACTTACATATACATCCAAGATGAACAACATAATCATCAGCTACTGCCCTCTGTCCCAACAGGGCACTCTACAGAAATGCCAGAGTTGATCTGCACAAGACATGGGTTTTCTTGTGGGTTATTCAAGACTTCTTTAAGAAACAAAGGACAAATTTCTGGAAGAGTTAAGTAATACTGGAAACCTTAGCATGTGCTGCTCTATGCACATAATGTGCCTCTTTTTGACCTTGCTTGCTCTACCATAAACCAGAATGACATGTAGATGGTATTAGAGAGATGACCATAGTACAAGACCATATGCAGAACAGAATATACAAGAGATTGTATAAAACATTCATCTAAACCCTTCTTCACATATGTACACCAAAGATTTTGTAGTTCCAACAATGAGCTTAACATTTATCACATGAGACTTGATAGACACCCTCTCTGTTGGATTTGGTGATATTTGTAATGACTGCCTGTTACAAAATGAATAGAATATATTTACTGTAGAGCACAGAAGCATACATTGGAAAAATATCCCACCTCTTTATCATAAGAAGGAAGCAATACTCTCATGTCATGTACCTCACACTTCAAATCTCTCATTTGCATGCATTTCTCTTATCACCTGTATTGACTGGTAGTCTGTAGAGCCTGTTCTTTAATCTTTAGTCATTTCTCCATTAAACTAAGATTTAAATACACACTATGCCTGTTCCTTCCTGCCAGTTTTATAGAAAGAGAAATTTTAGTTAAAAAATGTTGAAGACCTGAATAGTTTGAGGGAATCTTTAAACAATGAATAATTAATTTTCCAGGTGCTATCTGGAATTCTCTTGCAGTTCAGCATGGAGGCTTACTGCCACAGTTTGCCACAAGAAATGAGCAGAGTTATGTTAGGCAGTTTACTCAGCTCACACTAAAGAACAATTTTGAAAATCTGCTTTTCCATTGCTACAAATAGAGATAGAGTCTTCCTTGGTTTTTATTTGTTTGTTTATTGTTTTTTGTTTCCTTTCAGCTTCATCTGAAGGGAAGAGTGAAATTCTCTCACAGCAGATTTCATTTTAGGCAGTGTTTAGATACTTGGAGAACAGATATTTGTCTAGGGTCCATCTAACAAGGAAAAGAGTTCTGAAGTAGAACTTGATCAAAGACTTCTGATTTCTGTATCTTCCTCAGGCTCCTCTGACATGGTCTTTCAACCACACCTATTTTTTAATTAAACTCCTGCTATATTCCATCAGCATATCTTTTCAGAACATTCCTGTATGTGATGAATCCAAAGCACATAATGCCAACAAGTCTTTTAGTTTCTATTTACAGCAGCAACAACTGGTGTATTTGGAATGTAAAATAGCAGTATTCACAGAGAGGACTTTGACCCTTTAGTGGATGGGGCAACCTCTCACCCATCTTTTTATGTTGTATGTTTCTATACACATTAAGTATGTCTGTATTTTTCTTCTTTCTCAGATGCTTAAAAGAAAACCTAACAAACTGAAGATGAAACAGAGCATAGATCCAGCTACAGTAAGGATGTGATTTCATGGTAAGCTTCATCTAGCTGAACTTCAAAATGCTACTGAAAGGGACATGCCTCCATTTCCACTATCTCACCTGTCTCTTCTCCATGCTTTGTGTCACCATGTGAGGTTGGACACCTCAGCAGATAGCCAGATCTGCTCTCCAATGCAGCTGGCTACACAGCTGGATGACAGGGTTTAGACACTCAATTTTCACCACCTTTTCAGCAGTTTAGAAATAGATTAGCCATGCCTGATACAAAACACCACCAACCTGTTGTTGGTGATGGAAGGAAAGAATAGATTCCCATGTGACTTGGTGCACAACAACAAATCACATTGCTGATAAAGAATAAACACTTAGAATATTTGCCTTCATGATGTCATTGATAATCAAATGGAAACAGATATAAATTGGACAAATGCTTGTTTCAAAGGATGGGATAGTAAACGTAAATAATAAACCAAGTGGCATGAAATTTTAAGAGAAGGTTTTGTGGACAGAGAATTGTAAGGCTTGAACATTCATTTTTCATTACTTTCTCATATCAGAGAAAACAACTTCCAAACTTGCATTTAATATTGGTCGTGCTAATTAGTACTACACTAAAAATTGGCTTAGGAAACAGATATGAAACAAATGGTGAAAAAGGCAATACACTAGTGGCTTCAGCAGCTTTTGAATGAAGCCTTAAATGTTTGTTTCTACTTATTATCCATCTCTCACTCTATGTTAAGTTAATGAGAAGGACTACAAAAAAATTCAAGAGGTGTAAAAAGAGAAATCTAGGAGACCACAATATGAATTAACTTTTTTTTCTTTTTTTTAATAGAAAATGTTACCTCTGAGGAAAAAGAGTAATTTAAACCCGTATCAGAGAAAGAGTTAAATAATAAAAGAAAAAACAAACCAGCTTCCTCTACAGTAGTTATCACTGTCCATTATGAGTGCCAAGATTTCAGATTAAATATATCACCACTCTGATCCTGAACGACAACTTCTATCCAACTCATTGCTCTTCACGTCACCGCCGGTGGCACGGTGCCTCAAAGCCTTGATGCTGCAAGACAGTATGATACAGACACCAGTGCTCTGTTCTGCAGTAGGATATACAACAGCAGTTCTCACAGCTGTCAGGAGGAGCTGCATGGATACCTGTTTCCAGGAAGGGTGGGGTGAGAGCACTTGGAATGTAACTACTGAAAGTTCAAGTCAACAGGTTTGGAAACTTGGCAAAGACAACACAGACAAATAACTCAAGATTGCAGGGCACCTCTCTGACTGGCATAAATCAGATGAGTACCACTCAGTTCAAATGCCAGTGCATGACAGATGAGCAACCACTCTGTTGCAATGTTCCTCTGAATCTACCTAGAACTGAACTGCTTGGATCTCATCCAGGTTTCTAGTGCTTCCTGTAGGCCAGGAAGAAGGTGAAAACTGTGCAAAATGTTCTGCCATTCTCAACACAAAATCACTTTTGATCATGAAAGTTGATTGTTCATTTTTCCTTTCATGACAATGAAGACAGGAAGAGAAGCTGTAAAAAAGAATAAGGAACTTCCTCCGCTTCTTTCATATCCCCGCCCACTAAGCACTTTCCTGCTGCTGACAGAAATGAAAGTCAGGCCTGGATGAATCCAGAGGAGATACCCAGAGGCACCAGAGCAGTGCTGGGCTGCATCCAATGCCACACCGCAGTTCAAAGCCTTTAAAGCCTGCAGAACTCCCACCATGCTGTAGTTCAGCTCGCCACCCAAAAAGCCATATACCTAGCAGCACACTCTCTCCTCAGCATATCCCCACTGTGACAATGGGTCACTATCTTCTCTGGCACCAGTAGGTGCCACATATGGCACGCATTGTGCACAGATGATGAGCATCTTTGATCCTCCTACCCATTGCACCTTCATACATAAGTCAGTGCCTAGAAAAGCTCTTTACTTGCTGAGTTTTACTGACTGCTTCTGCCCCAGCTACTCCTTTCTACATACCAAGGCCACCTGGAGCATTTTTGAGACAACGGACCCTGTAGTAAATGAAAGCCTTGACAATGCCAGAGATCAGACGTTGTGCCTTCACATGTGATGTCGTTCCATGTATGCTGTGCACACACACAGGTACACTGAGGTGCCTTGTGCTGGACCTAGAAAAATTGCCCTCCTGCGTATACACAGTAGCTTTTCTCCTAGCAGCTGCTGCTGGCAGTGTCAAAAAAGCACCTAGCTGATGTGAAGCAATGAAAAAGCTTTTCTGTGAGCTTTTCATATGAGGCATGAGGTTTTACTGGGCAGTTACAGAGGACTTCTGGCAAGTTCTTCACTGACTGATGAGATTCAAAGATGCCTCCCCACTGGCACTGCAACAGACTGCTTAGTCTTGGACTTGCAGCCTTCAGGCCTACCAGTCAAAATAAATATGAAATAAAGAGGTAAAATATAAATGAAACGAAGAGGTCAAAAGCAAATCAAATCTTTTCAAAATGTAGCAAGATTTCATCCAAGTTTAGGAACTTCACTCCCTAGTAGAGTAAGGACTCAAATACCTGAACTGTTGGTTTAGCCAATACACTGACAACAGCAGAAGATGGCACCTAGTTGTAAGTCTTGGCTCTATTAAAAGCAGCATCCGAAATAATCGAAATCATGAAGTACCTGCTTCAGGCTATGATAGAAAGGCAGGCAGAACCCAAACACTGGAAAGATATTTGAAATTATTTTATTTCAGGGGTGGTGGTGAGAGGGTTCACATATGGAGTTCTGGGCTTCATCTGGTAAAACTTCAGTGAAACTGCCATGGTTCTCTAACACCATCACTTTCCAAAAATGCTGCTGTGGTGTGTGCTGAAGGTCTGAAAGGAGTGGAGGAAGAGAAAGAAGTTCCTTATTTTCCCCTATTGCCCTTCTTCATGTTTTCATGGCTCTGTATTCAGAGGATTGTCTTTCCACAAGCAAATGACTAGAGATAAGCTCACCCCAAATGTATGTACTCTCATGTTTCAAGCACTTGGTCTCTGTTCTTGCTAAATGTTTAGTTACGGCATGAAAAATGGATATGTAGAATGAAGACATTACCCCTTTGACTAGCACATTTGCAGAAGGTATGTCAAGGATCTGAGGCAAGGGGTATGGGCAAGCTTTCAAGAAAGTTCTCCCTGCGCCCCCCCTTCTCCTTTGCTTGCTTATTGGAAGAGCAATAAATATCAAGCAGACAGGCCCTTCTCACAGTTACAAAGCCTACCTGTAACTGAGCTGGATAATTAGCAGCCTTGAAGATGATATATGACTTTCATTACCCTTTGGGACTGGAGACTAAATGAGGACAGAGCTAATTGCCGTGCAAAGCAGTTTGGCATGAATGAGAAAAATGCAGGCGCTGTCTCCTGCCAAAAAAGGGCCCTATTGCTCCTCTGATCTCATGGCTGGTTTTTGCCGCAGGAGTTCACTTGGTGTCCATAAATCATGGTCTGCTTACAGCTGAAACTGCACTGAGTCATCAACATGCAATAAGCTGAGTGACAGATTCCAGCCTGACTACATTAGAACTTCAAACTTAGTTCTCTCCCCCCACCCCCAACACTACCCATACTTAACAGAAAATTAAACCCAGACTACACAGACATGAAGGCTGTGAGAAACACAAGGCTTGTTTACTTGACAATAGTTTTCTAAGACTGATGTTTCCAGGAAATAGCATCATGAATTTTGAACAGGAGAGAGCCACAAGTACTGAATTTATAACATGACCCACTGGTATAGCATTTGCTTTGTCCTTCCTTAAATAATTGCTGATTAAAATGCATTACCTTCCTCTAATGATCTAAAGTGGCACTTTGTCATCTTACTTCTTATGGAGATAGATTTAGTCAGCTATCTGAGAAAATATTTTGCTGCTCTTTAAAATTAGGCCAGAAGAACCTGAAATCTGATTGCAAATCTGCTTCCAAAGTGACCTGGGGCACATTAACAACCGTATTGTACCCTTAAGTAGTGTGGGCTTCTGGGGAATCTAAACCATCAATGCAAAAGAGAGTCCTTGAAGATACTCTTTTCCTCTCCCCATTCTGTGTTACCGAAGATTTTTTTTTTTTTTTTTTTTTTTTTTTTTGCTTTTCCCTTAAGGTACCTTAGGTCTATTTTTTTTTAATGGAAGAGATTGTGCTGATTTTGCAATATGGTATCCTGTCAGATCCTAATCAATTAGCCCACATCAGTTCAGTATAAGGCAGATACCAATTTAACTCACAGAGCTAAGCCTTCTGATTTTCTCTAAGGGCAGTCACATAATTCATTCTTTGTAGTGCCAAATTATATTTGACATTTAATTTAAAACTCAAGGTACCATAATGCAAAATCTCACTAAAAATAATGGTGATAAAGCAGAGGAACATTTCATTTGACAGTAGGGATTTTTTCAGCTTATTTATACACCCAAACTTCCACCCCCTTCAAAGCTCCAAACTCACCAGTGCTGGTTACCCAGGCAGTAACTTTCTTGTGATTTTAGCCTCTACTCATGCTTGCATACAGTAAAGGGGCACTTGAAGGTGAAGCAAGAATGCTAGTGGCTGCTGCTAGCTATTTGGTGGGTGAGGTCTCCTCTCCCTGACTACACACAGGCTCAAAGATGTTTCATGCATTATCACCACCACAGCTACTAGAAAGAAATATTTCAATACAGTGGTTGGGCTAACTGAAATTACTGTGTGTGGAAAGGGTAAGAGGGGGGAGGTGTCAGCCTGAAAAGGCTGAGTTTTTCACTTTGGAAGACCTGATGCCAAAAAAACCCAAACAACAAAACCAGCTTCATTCACCATTCCCTGCCATGCAGTAACTGCACTCACAATCACCTGGCACAATGGAAGTTTGTTAGTTCATGGTGTCCAGACCCTGACAACACAACTTCCTTTCTCGAAATGTGCAACACTGCTAAACATGGGAAATTCTAGCCATGGGTTCAGTCAGCACTTCCAGTAGAAAAACAGTTAAACTATTAAAAATACTAGTTGGAATGATCATGCAGCCATCTCTATCAAGGTGAGTTGCTTGTAGGGTCAGTTTCTGCTGGTATTGTGCAATTTGCTAAGCAGCCAGTGACTTGCCTGGCTAATCCAGAGCAGCCCTATATAGAAGAGAAAGTAATGGATAATAGTAGGTTCTGGTTTGTTGAGGCTATACCATATAGCAGCAAGAAAAGTACACTGGTGGCGCAGTCCTCCTGAGAGTGACTCAACTTCTGATCTGTCAAAAAAAAAAAAGAAAAGCTACTACTTTGCAATAAAAAGAAGCAATTGTCTAATGTTCTCATCCTTTATGTGCCAGATTAACTCTTGGGGGGAAAAAAATCATCACTGGTCACAACATGCTTCTCAACATAAGAAGGATGACTCAAATTCTGGTTTGTTAGGTCTTACTGTAGATTTCAGTCCATCATTAAGTTGAACACAGTACAGGGCTGAATTCTGGCATTTTTGGAGTGAGTCTGTAGGCCTCAGGTTAGGAGTTCTTGCTTTATTTCACACACACATGTAGGTACACGCACGTGGTACTGGGAATTGGCTTCAAAATCTTGCCCATTTGCTCATGTGAACAGATAATTTCTTTTAGTACTTGCTATACGCTCAACACTTATTTTATTGAATATACAGACTATTGTCAGTGGTATGAAATATGGACAGGAAATAAAGTTGCTACGCACTAGAGTGAGAGTGCATTATCAGCATACTTGGAAATGAAACAAGCTACACTGGATGCTGATGCAGTGTGCCTGTGTGATAGGTTTAAATCAGTGAAATAGTTGGGATGGCACAACATTGCTACAAGATTTTTCTACTTTCCAACAAATTTCATTGTGGAATATAAAAACGTCATTCCAAAAACTTCTGTAAAAGCAATGTTTCAGCATTGTATAACACAGAGGCTTCTTTCTGTGGTATGTATCCTGTAATTCAGCTCTTCCAGAATTCCTGAGATAAGACTGCATCAAGACTTATGTCTTCAGTAGTAAGGACTTTGGTTTATAATTGCAATGACAAGTATAACTTTCGCAAGTGTAGATAATTGCTTTGTTAATCTAATTATACTCTGGCTTTTATGACATCCTGTGGCAGAGTTTCACAGTTTATTAATGCTTTTTCAATGGAAATACACTTCCATTTTAAAAAACACTATTACAATTTTAAGAATTGGAGAATAAACATTCTCTATTACTTCTGCATACAATGTAAGATTCTACCAAGAGGAATTATGCAGCATCTGGACCTCTTTTCTAAGCTCATTCTATTTGGCCTGTTCTCATAAGGAAACCTTTCCAGAAATTTGCTCACTACTGTTGCCTTTTCTAAGTCTTGTGTGTAGAATCTTTTTGAGTTAAGGATGAGAAATACACATAATTTTCAAGACGTGAACATGTTATAAATCTGTATAATACATTTCATACTCGATATTGCCCCAATTTTTTTAAAATCTGCCTAGGTATACAGAAGTGGAAAAGACAAACAAAAAAACTGCTCACCAGCAGAAGAGCGGTATTTTTGCACACAAAAATACACATGCTCAACATCTTCAGAGCATTCCAACCAAAGATTTAGCACCAAATTCTTGAGGAGATTCAGCTTCAGAAATACTTTTCAGAGTAGTTTCAATGTTTTCAAAAAAGGAAATTATCAAATTACTAATGCGATTGGATTATTCCAAGGAGGATGAATTTTAGTAGTCTATTTATATCACTGATTTTTCACTGTTGCAGAGACAGAAGCTTTAAAAAGAATGACTAGTTTAAAACTGTGTTAAAAATACATAGCGAGTAAATATGCATATTGGAAATTTGATGTTTTGTATCACAAAGAATCTTAGAATTGAAAGGAGAAATGCTTTGATTGCGATTTCAGACCCTCAGATGCTTAAGTTGGTTCAAAGTGCTGAGAATTTAAGCACTTACACTGAAAAATAACTACACAAATAAGAGTTTAACATTAAATTTATCCTTTCTGAAGGCCTTATTCTTAATATCTTTTCATATCTAAGAGTTACCATATTGGTTTGTAAGGGTTGTGTGAAATAAATGAAACTGAGTCAAAGTCCCTGCATTCAGTAATGAAGCTCCTTTTTAGTTACGCTGTGAAAAACATTAGTGGTAAAATCTTATAAATACAAGTAGAAACCCAAATAATAGGGTAGGAAGCCATAAGGATTGGAATGCAGAGTGAGATTTCAAGAAAAAGAGTGGCTAGAAATGGTCTCATGACACTTACAATCTGATTTCTGGAGAAAATTCTATTTACAATAATGTAGAGAAGGCTAAGAAATAAAATACTGCTGATCAAATGGATTATGGTTTTTGAATCCTTTATGATACAAGATTCTAAATTAAAAACACAGATACATTTGTCACTATCCTTAATCATGGACATTTCCAGCAAGCTCTATTCAGTTCCAATTTAAATTCTTAAATTTTGCTCAGCTCTATTGTGGTATAATTCTCCACATTATTTAAACATATGTTTGACCACAACTCTGGGTTCTTTTCATATCTGTATTAAGAAGAGTCTTTCAAAGTACAATCACCAACTGCTTAGAACGGTTTCAATTCCCTGGTTTGCATCTGGCCATCCAACCTGAGGAGCTGTATCACTTTGTATTTCCTCATCACTCCTTGATCAAAATACTTCTGAAATTCCAGGTTAATTAGCAACACAATATTTCAAGTACTGTAGGAAGCTTTCCAGATGAGATAAATGGAGGTGGTTGCTGCTCTACAGGCAATTAAAAAAGAAAACCAAAAAAGTCACCTAGCTAAAACAAGTAAAGTGCAAACTGAGAGATGTATGAAACTGGGGGGAGGGAAAAGACTCTCACTTCATAGTTTAGGAAACAAAAGCTGAGAAAGAATAAATGTTTTGCCCAAGATTGCCAAGACAAAGGACAAGATACAGACACAGATTTCTTAAGGCCCGTTATGGATCCTGTATCACAAACTTGCCTAGCTCAGTGAATGAATGGTAATTGCAGTCTGACAAGCAGCCTACTGAGTTCACCAGGAAGAGCTCTTTCTGCTTTTCAAGGGAATTTTTAATCAGAGTCCATTTGGTTATTCAACAAATGTAGCTATAAGAAACTTGCAGCTGGAATAAAGTTGAAGATGTAATACAGTAGTCTAGATTTTTTTTTTTTAAGGCATCTCTAATTCAATGGCCATGAACAATACAATATTCATGGAGTCCCATCTGGTGTTCAGTTCTGTGTATAAAAATACTTCACATTGTTGGTCCAATAATTCTGACTAAAACTGGTAAAGTGATATATAGGCCCTTGAAAACAGTAGTGGGATACAAAAATAACAAATTGAATAAAGGAGGAAAAATAAGCCTGCTTTAGTCCAAAAGGGAATAAAATTGGAGCCTTTTAACCTTACACATAAGTTCCGCACCAATGCTTTTTAAAATCAGTTGAAAAGCATTTAAAATCAAATTGATTTTGGCTTTTACATTCAGATGCGCTTCAGCTTTTCACTTACTTGCCTATACAAGTAATGTCTTCAGCCAACCTGTGTTTAAAATGGGTTGAAAATCAGTTTGTATGTTCACATACTTATTGGAATTTTCTCATTTCCATTTCACTCAGAGCCAATCACGATCAGATTAACTTGCTGGGGAATATGTCAAGAGGCTGATTTCATGGGTGTTTTAGCAAAGAATGGTTCCTAATGTAGTGAAACATTTTTTGCTATAACATGTTGTCTATTGCCTATTTTGTGTCAATAAATGGCAAGATGAATAATCAGAACCGTTCATATTTATTCTGAAAAGCTCTCTTCTCCATCATGTATGGACCCATAATCAATCATGAAAGAAATGTAAAGTCACAGGAAAATATTTCCTACTTACATCTGTTTCTCTCCACTAACAAAATCTGGAATATGTGCAGCCTTCCATGCATGAGGTGGTGGGGTAAGCTTCTGAACTGGACACTCCCCTGCTCACATGCTGCCATCCAAATGTGGTTCATTTGGATTGGATAACTGCTATTTCAACTGACATTTAGTCATCCAGTCTGAAAGCAAGTGTGCTGAAATGATGCAACATAACATGCTATCAAGGCTGTAATAGGATGTAGAACATCTGCCGTTGACTTAGATAAAAAGGATAAAACACTCCAAATTGCTTTGTTTTCAACATTCTCTTCCCCATACTCCTCACATGTCCACTTTTACTTAATTTGTCACTGATGTTTTAAGGAGAGATGAATGGCATAGCAGGAGAACAAGAAAAAATGTGAAGCAGATGCCCAAGTTCTATTACTTACTCTGCTGGCGGCTGGGTGAGCTGTTTATAGCATTGCATCGAGTTCACTGATTTACATGGCTCAGTTTTAGGTTTCCAAACTGAGATGTACATGGACTGCTTTCCACTGTGAGTCAGTATTCAGGACTCATCATCTTCAAAAAAGAGTCAGAATGAGCCTGCAAATAGGGTGGTAAATGTCTCAAGCTATGCATCTAAATGTCTCAAGCTATGCATCTAAAAAACTGTTTCATCACTGAGGGTGGTGAAACACTCAAATGGGTTGCCCAGGGAGGTTGTAGATGCTCCCTCCCTGGCTGTGTTCGAGGCTAGGTTAGATGAGGCCTTGAGGGACCTGTTCTAGTGGGAGGTGTCCCTGCCTGTGGTGGGGGGCTGGAACTAGATGGTCCTTGAGGTCCCTTCCAACCTAAACCATTCTATGATTCTACGAACACTTCTGATTAAATTATATCAGGAAAATATTGATTTTAAGCTCATGGTAAGCCAATTTACTTGCCTGTAAATCAGAGATGTTGTGGTTTCAAACAATGCTTTAAAAGTCTCTGAAGATCTCAAATGAGAAGTCAAAAATCCACCTGCAAATATTACATTTCAGAGATGAGTGGGAATGGAGTGGGAGGTTATATAACCTGATAATATCAGGGACCTGAAAGAGATTAAACTATTTAACTATTCAGCAGTGAAAAGAAGTCAGGAAAGATCACTGCAGACAAGGAATAGAAAGACAATATAGAAATTGACTTGTGCAGGCTGACATTCCTCCTCAAAGAGTATTAGCTCTACAGAGTGGTTACAAAATTTTACGTTTTTAAAAACGAGTCTGATTTAATAAATATTTACTAAATTGTATAAGAATTGCCTGGCATTAAGCTATAAATATTACATTGCAATGTAAACATCAAAAGAATGATGGGGATTTTTTACAAATAATCAATTTAATATTATAAGAATTTTTGGGTTAAAAATGAAATTAATTTTAAAAATCCCTGAGAGTCAAACAAAACCCCTGACAGTTAGATTCCAAAAGAACAATCCACTCAGAGTTCCTTTCATGTGCCAACAACTATTATTTATATTGTTTATGCACTTTCATCATGACAGCCCTAACACTGAGCAGAGCAGATAGAGTCTAACACTTACCACATTAGAAAAAAAAGCTCTCAGAAGGTAAATAACGTGAAGTGAGGATGTATTTTTGAATCTTGGGAGATGTAAGGTCATTCTGATATTCTGTTTATATTGATTATTTTATATTATTTAATGAATTTCTTTACTCTTTCTACAAAATAAATGCTGTCTCAATGAATGGAACCTGAATTAAAGAAACCACCCTGTTAAACCTGGTTTTGTTTGTGCGTGGAGAATCAGAACTGTTGTAGGCAGTTTGTTTCAGATTTTACTTGAAAGCTCCTGTTCCACCAGTATGACATTGTTTCTGAGACAAAGCTTAACCATAGTGTCTTTCCCCTTTAAAAGGTAATGACACTACCTAAGAAATAATAACAGTGGGGGGAAAAAAAAGACCCCTGTTATAGCAAAATGTGGTATTAATGAAATTCTGTTTGTATTAACATTTTCTTTCAACCCTGATCTTCCTGTTCAGGGGGATAGTGTCAACCTGTCAAACTTTTAATCAAGAGCGGTTCATTGATGCTTCCGTTATGTCAAAAAGCCTCACCTAGGTGACTTCAAGGGGAGACAGAAGGACTGACTTTCTCGGCATCCAAGACTATGAATTTTTCATCTCTCACCCTCAGTTTTCAATTTCTAGTATATGTGTATGAATAGACATAATGTGTCTTTTAATTGCAGCGAATCTACAATTTGTGTAGATTTTCAAGTTTTACAGCCAAGAGAATAATAATAAAAAAAAAAAGTAACTACACAAAAGACTACTTTCTTAACATTTAGGTTTGCAAAAAAAGGGACTAGTTAGAGAGGTGTAATCTACGTGTTCAGCATTTACACTGCAGTTACTTCTGAAAAAAATTTCACAATACAGCATCATACTTCACAAACTAGAATCTTCCTAGAAATTAATTGACTCAGGTGTTTCATTTTCAGACATACTGATAATAATGACATAATTCAGCTTACTAAGAATCAGGTCTCAAATTTGGGGGCAGATTCTGAACTCCTGCAGTAGCTGCTTTTCATCAATCGATAAGAATGAAATAGACAAAAAATCAGTTTAACCAAGTACCTGTAGCCTCATGGTCTGTTAGGAGAATGCTGGATTTAGAAAACAAAGTTAAAAAACAAACAAACAAGCAACAAAACACACATGGCAGCTTCACAATGTCTTCCTCTACAGCATATAACTTAGTAATCCGCTACATATAAAGAGTTATAAGGGGACTTTGACTAGAAACATCTCTCTCTCCCTGATGACAGGGAACTGAAAAGATTTCTTGAAGATGTTAAGAAGGTGATGGTAACAGAGAGCAGCCATAAGATAATTCTGATTTCAATCTCAATGTTGGCATGGTATACAGCTAGCCCAGTGTGAAAGTCAGAAAGATTTTCTTAGCCTATGCTGCAGACAGAAGACAAGTCCCAAGGCAAAGTATCAATCACCCTAGCTCCTCAATTTAGTCCCGCGAGAGTTTGACTGAATTACTATAATAGAGTTTTTGTTTCTACAGTTACTATCATAATTAGGAACAAAGTTATCTTTTTGCATCCCAAGTAATCTCCATTATTTATCAGTCCCATGTATAGCAAGACGAGTTTTGACTGAAAAGTTTGCGTTGCTTCGCGTTCAGGAAGTGAAGCCAGGGAGAATTATGATATCCTGAAGGTACAGTTAAAGGAGCCTCCAGATCTTGGATTTTTAAATAGGTTTGCAAAGACACAATAATGGTGAGTGTACCACATCCATCTAAATAATTTACTCTTCAAGGTTCTGCCAAGGGAAAGATTCTCATCCATTTTCATGTATTCTGTCATTTTTTTAAGCATATCTGCATTGGTCATTTATAAAGATAAGCAAGGAGACCAGACTCTAGAAATGTGAAATGACCAGCTAATTGCAACAGTAGTTTAAATTATGTTCCCAGGTATTACCTGTTCTTTCCAAAATAGGCTGGATATCTGTACTCTTTATTCATCCCCAAAGACCAATTCGTTCTTGCAAATATATTGCATATTTAAAACGTAGCAAGGTCTAAATCATCCAGGCCTATTGTTTTAACTTCCAGCATTTCATTATTTCACTTAATGGTTTACATATTGTTTTTACACAAGTACAATATAATTTTATTATATGATGTAAAAAAAAAAAAAATTAAAAATCTGTGCCATATTTGCTTCTAAAAGAGATGAGAAGTGATGGAACATGAGACCTAAACTACAGGGATGTTTTACCTATAGACCAGAAAAGTTTGTTCAACTAGTGGGAAGTGTTCCTGCCTATGGCAGAAGGTTGGAACTAGATGATCCTTGAGGTCCCTTCCAACCTTACCATTCTATGATTCTATGATACTATATACTTAAGTGGGAAGATACATGTTCAGAGTACGAGCAACATACACACATCTGAGTTAATCTATCCCTCAAGATACACAAAGAAACTGGGCCAGCTCAATCTTTCTTTCATTGTAGTCAACTGGAATATTGATAGTGCTTACTGGGCCAAGAGAATGCCCCAATTTATGCCTTGTGGTTTCCACACTGAAGCAGGTTTTGTGGGTGGGAATTGTGGCTTTCAGCTACTCATCTTAGAGCCAGAGTACTAAATGTGCAAGAAAGTCCCTCAAAACATAGATGAACTGAAGGTAAAGCCTTTAGTCCCTGACGCAGCTTCCTTCTCCCCCTGGTGAACCTCAATGAGCAGCATCTGGAAGTCAAGAACCATGCCTGAGTGGTTTATTTCCTGATTCTCCAGGATCACAGGTGCCACTGGCTTAGAGAGATGAAAACAATAGATCCCACAATGAGAGGAAAGCATCCTGATGGATTGCCCCCACAGAGAGTAGGTATTTGCCTTTAGCATTAGAAGCTCTATAAAGAATTTGAAAAAAATATTATTTCAAATTGTACTTTTCGATACAAGACAAAAATTTCTTCTTCAGAAAAATATTTTTAAGAAATATTTTCACAAAACATGTCTAGTGTAGCAGAAGGACTGTATCTACAAAGCTGTTTAAGGAGCAGTATTTCTCAAGTGCCCTCAACTGCTCCTTTTCTACTTGCCTTTACCTGTTGCGTCACATTACGCGATATCAAACTGCCATCATGTTCCACTTTAGAAGTGACTATGACTATGCTTCACTGGTGGGCAAAGTTACTGCTTGCTGAGTGTTTGTGAGGTTTGATTAATTAGTGTCTATAAAGTGCTTTGAAATTCTTGCATGAATGGCGTTACAGAAATGCTGAATATTGCTGCTGCTATACAGGCAGGTACATGATTAAAGATTTGATGTTACAAGGTGTGGCTGGGCCTTACCTTCTCTCTGGGAAAGCATTCTGGTTTCCTTCAAATTCCCTCTGGCAAGCTAGTTGAGTCTTCCAAGCAAACCAAACCACTGCAATCTTTCTAGGGCAGGGGAAAAAAAAATAAAAAGAAGATTAGATGAAGGGTATTTCTGAGAACTCATTACCTGTCTAGGATATTGTACCTCTAGGTGGTCTGATAAACTTCAAGGGCACCTTGGTGATTATATTCATTATCAGACTAACTCCACTTTCTTCAATTTTAATTTTTTTTTTTTTTTAATAATCAATTAGAACTCTCTTAATTGCTTTCTCCTTTGGGTATTTTACATAGACACCTGACTGTTTCTTAAAGCATCTTCCTAAAGCATCTTTATTTGTGATATCTTCTCCTAGGCTGGAGAGATCCACCTGTGTTCCCCCCGCCCCCAGCCCTGATCTCTCCTGCCCAAAGGGAGCTGTTACACATTGTACTCTTTTCCATCATTTCTGACAGTGA
The DNA here is from genome assembly GCA_013399055.1 of Ramphastos sulfuratus. Classification (NCBI taxonomy): domain Eukaryota; kingdom Metazoa; phylum Chordata; class Aves; order Piciformes; family Ramphastidae; genus Ramphastos; species Ramphastos sulfuratus. Next base: position 93,002 of record WBNM01026485.1, read on the forward strand.
ACTTGAGAGTTCAAATCTGATCTGGGAATTATAACTCCTCACAGGCAATTCATTCTTGATCAAGGCAGGAAGCTGCAGGTCCACATCCAGAACTGGACTTAAAAGGCCCAAGCTGCACTCCATTACTGCCCAGACATACTTGTTTAAAGATTTCTCCGACTTGCTGCCATACTTGGCTACAGCTATTACCACACTGTTGAGGCCCTTCAAGAGCATGCTGCTTTGCAAGGCGAAGACCAGGATTCCTCTGACCAATGCACAGGTGCCTTGTGCTATTTGAGAAGCCCTAAGGCATCCAGGGCATCTGCATGGGAATAACAAATATGACACAGGACCTGAAACAGACTGACACTCCCCAGGGTGGCAAATGGATGCCAGGCAGGCTACTGTGTAATAGCTGAAACAACACTGGATGCCAATGATGAAGCCACTGACTTCTCCCTGCACTGTTCAACTTCCCTGTTTTCTGTTATTATGCAGGGCACTCAAAAGGATGAGTCATATCGATCCTCTGTGTTGATCACGAGCGTTACATCCTTATTGTCTTGCTTACATTAGACTAACAGTCCATGATCCCCTGGTACTCTCCTTGATTTTAGTCACAGCATGGTATCCTAACTTTCATTTTCCTGCTCATTCTACTCATTTCACATCCTGCACGCAACAACATTTTCACAGCTATTTTTCATAATAACTTCATTGTTATTTCCAGACATACATTTCTGCATATACAAACCTCTGGGTTTTAGGTCCTTTGCATTTGCTTACTTTCCTAAGAACTGTACAGTTTTTTGCCCCAGGCTTTAGCAGACATGTTTACCTAGACTGCACAGCCAGTGTTTGAGTGTGTCTCAGTTTAATCCACTGGAAAATTTAGCATTTATGAGGTTCAACATTACCAGGCCAAACAACCTTATTGTCTATTTAACAGTGCCATCAGTTTCTTAGCTGCCATCAAGGGTGATGCCATCTTCCTATTCTTTTCTGTATATTCAGGGACATAAATCCTATGCATAAGTTTTTAAATGCACCAAAATATTAAAATGCTTAAGTGAAGAGTATCAGGAGTCTTTCACTTGGTCCCATTAAATGAGGTAGATCATGCATCCAAATTTGGGGTTTTGGTTTTCTGATCATAGTTCTTGTCTATGCACCTTCCAAAAACTAGATTAGTAATCTAATGTGGCCATAAAGTTTCTTTCCTTAGAAATTAACAAATCTATTCTGACCTTTTCCCAGGGCTGGGCTAGGATTTCATGGGACATTTTAATTTTGTCAATCACTAAAAGCTTTTGTACAGCTTGCACTGTTCCATGTATGCTTTCAACTGGGTATTCATGCCTGGCCTGTAGATACATTTCGTGGCTTATCTCAGACATGTTTCTATCCCCAGGTGTGAAATATGTATCCACTGCATGATCTCAGCTCTTAAATCTCCTGGGACCACTGTCTGTTTAAAACAAAATGTGTGTAGTTCTTCTTTCACTTCTTAGTGTGGCTGGGGGTGGGCACAATCCCCTGTGATACTTAGTCCTTTCTCTCTCATTGACTGTGGATTGCAAATTGCTTTACTGTCTTGTCATGCACTGTGCTGTTCTGTTGAACTGTTTTGACTGGCTCCATTTGATGGAGCGGAGTCAGTAGCAACTTTTCACCTCGTCGTTTCTACTCTCTGCTTATACCAGGGTTCCACCAGTAAATACTACAATCTGCTGGTGCAGGTTGGACTTGATGATCTTCGAAGTCTTTTCCAACCCTGATGATTCTAGGATTCCATGCCTTCACCAGAGCTGTTTCTACTCCCTTTTCTCGGGCATCCCAACATTGATGCTTTGGGTGCTCTGCAAGTATGTAATGCTTTAGGGATTTCTGCTCTACTTTCCATTTTCTTCTCACAAGATTCTACACCATTTTCAGTGCTCAGTAAAAGTCCAGTATGATAGATTCGCAGTTGGGCTTACTTTCAGTTTGTCTTAATTCAGCCTAATGTTTTGTCTCCAGCACCCATAGAGAAAATTTGTCACAGGTAAATATTGTGATTGTCATTGCCTATTTACTTAACAACTCTTTCCTGTAATTATTATGTTCTCAGCTACAATGTTGGTGGCTAGAGACAGAGTATTCAGTTAACATCAAATATTTTGGATTTGGAGCTGACACTGACAAGCAGCACCTGCTAGAAGGTATAGCAAAGGTTGTCAGGTAGCTGAATAGCTCTTCTTCTTCAGCATGCCACAGTAACTGATTCCCTGATTTCCTCCTTAAGTCTTTAAACATCTCCACTGTGACAGGACACATCCACACCGAATTTACTCCACATAAAAAAGGACAGATGGGAGTGGACAGAATGAAGGTGTACACCTGGCTCAAACCAGGTGATTACTCCTACTTTGCCAATTAAAATCACATTGTCATTTCTGCTAGTTTAACAATAAGCATCTATTTTACATTCATCTCTTTGTTTCAGAGCAGATGTGTTCATTCTTACTTTTTAAACTGTCACCTTTCCTTCAATGCTGGCTTAGGTTAATAAACTGTACATTAAGCACTGCTTAAAAGCTGGCTTCACAGGATGATAACTGATGAGGGAATTGCTTTTAATTACTGTACAAGTCAGTAGATAAAAATCATGGTCTTAATAATCAGCTCCAGAAACTGACAGCAGCAAAGTCTCACATTTCAAATGTGGATTATTTTTTCTTTCAGCATTCAGCTACAGAAGGCAAATGTTAGTGGTTGGATCATCTTCTGTAAGCAAGCCAAAGTTATGTGTAACATTTTTGGATGCTAATGGAACACAGTTCTGGCAGAACACAAATATGGGTAACACTAAAGATTAGAGCAAGCTTAGAAAGGAAAAAAGTGCTTTTTCTCAATCCAAACTTTCAGAAGAACAATTATATCACCTACATCTGCTGCTGGAACTTCTAAAATCCAAGGATAGAAAATGCAAACAACTTACTTGTGCAGCTATCAAGAGTCAGAGAGAGCATGAGGTTTCCCAGATTGCCTTCAAAACCAGCAGCATTTGGCCCATTACCATCCACACTAGGCTAATGTATTTTTAATAGTTCACCTCCTAAAGAGATAGTGCAGGCCATGAGATGCAAATTAGCCAACCAAAACCAAGTGAGTTTGTACTATGAGAAATTTCAGGGGAGGATGAAGCAAATGAATGTAGGATTACAAAGTGAGTTTGGTGCTCTGGTGAGAGGAGAAAAATGTACTCATGAAGCCCAGTAAAACTTGCCTTTTTTTTTGGGTTCTTTTTTTTTTTGGTTTATTAGGTGTTTGGAAAAAAGTCTCAGTTGCAAAGTACGACATGTTCTTTTTCTGAAGACTCTTCTACTGCACTGAGGCTCTGATAAATCAAGTGCTTTCTTTTTCAGCCAACTATGCAGGGTATGGGAAGCTGAGGCTAGTATTATGGCTTTGTGAAAACATTAGAAGTTGCTCAAATGCTGCCACATGAACTCCATTTTGAATGTATTTCAATGCAGGTTTTTACAATAGGAAAAATAAACACTTAGCAGCTCAGGAAACCAGAATCTAAAATCCTGTAGACATGGATTTGTTTATTTGTTTCTTTCCTGCTATAGATTAGCCTGTCAGGACAGCTCCTTCATGTAAATATTTAAGATCTACAACAAAACAATTCTGACAGAAAAAAGTCAAACTCTGAAAAGGAGAGAGGAAAAGGAAGATAGAGAGCTTTATTTATTTTTAAAAAAACCCAAACATGCAGTTACAGCTCTCTTTGGATCTATCAAGCATAGTCTTTGATGAAAAGGAGAAATATCTGATTGCAAAGGTGTTGCACGTAGTGAATAGCACTTAGCTCTTTAAAACCACATGTTCTATAGACTCAAAGTTGCCGTATTCCTTTTTGTTTTCTTTTTTTATGGGACAATAATTTTAGCTCTCAAAAGACCGCATGAAAAACTGAAAATCCAGGATTTGAGAACTATACAAGTTCAGAATAGTAGTCATCTGGAAGTCTCCTCATTTCATGTCGGTAAAGTATAATGTTACTTCACGCCGTTTGGCTGCAAATGTAAATTACACCTTTTTTCAGTTGTTAGGACAGGATAGAAACCCACATAATTCTAATGAGTCATAAATGTTTCACCATTTTTTTCTTCATTTAATTCATATGGTGCCAACACCTGTGAAAACAATCAGCATCATAGCTGTGTGCTCTACTTAAATTTGCTTTAGGGTATGTTTGAGTAAAAGCTTTTATATCTCATTTCTCTGCATTATTAACAACACGATGCCCTGAATAATTCTGTAATTGAAGTACGCTCATTTCATTCTTAGCTATTTCATTGGGACTAGAAGAGATGCTCAAAGACTATGACAGTCTTTAAACAGGCAGAGACACACACATACACACCCATTCTTGATTATTACTGTAACAAACTATCTATAACAAGATCTTCACATTATTTTTTATATGCTTTGGCAGTTTTGCACCTTGAATTACAAATCTAAACTGTTAGCACAAGAGCCATACTACAAAGATTTTTCCCAAAAGTCTTTGCAACCATTGCTCTAAGGTGAGCTCATATCATGAGGGCAGCATCTGCACTCAACTGAATTTTATGCTATTACCAAAGGAAAACATATTTTGTTTTCCAAGCCAGAGAGCAGTGTTTGGAAGCCTAGTTCTGGAGTCACTAGATGGAGCCAGAGAGGAACACACACTGGTAACACTGCAGTCTTTCTTTAGCTACGGCTGGGCAGTGGATTGGTTATGGCAATCTACAGCAGAAGCACATCAGCTACAGGGTAGGATTATCAGGAATATTGAACGTGAGATTTACAAACATACTTCAGTGTCTGAAGAAATGATGTAATGACTGGAGGATACAGAAAACAGCCTAAATCCTCTGGTGGCCTTTGTCCTCTTTAGGAACCCTTAGTAACTCCACCTGTCTTTACATGTAGCCCTAAATGACTACCAATAGAACAATTTGCAATCTTTTTCTCTATTTTAAAACACAAGGAAAGGAAGTACTGATCTTCTTTCGATTGTAACTCAAACATCCTCTCAAAAATTCTCCAATTAACCCCTAAAACAAAGTATAGATGAGTGAGTATAGTGTATTGATCTGGAAGATGTAGACACCATGATATTCCCAAAGTGATCCTTACACAAAATGTGTCCAAAATGTACATTCCAATGCTAAACTACATATTACAAGTAACAGTCCGGGGCCAATTTGTGATCAGGAGCAGGTCAAAGCTTGGCTGATAAATACTTCAAGCAAAATTTGCAGTTGTGATTCATTGCAATAATTTCAATTGTAATCCAGAGGTGGGCACATACTCAAACACTGTCACAGCTGACCACCTTAAGTCAACAAAGCTAGTTAATATAAACCTTCCGAACTGCAGCCTTCTCTGCACTGATCCCACCTGCATACATGAGGACAATGAATGCTGAGCTGACCATTGTAATGGTTTAGCTCAAGGCCTAACCTGCCTGCTCCCCCAACACAAAAGTGAGGGAATAGTAACACACAAAACTTTGGAACTGAGACAAAAAAAAAATCCCCAAAACACACACATGAAAAGAACCCCAACAACAGTGAGATAAGCATAGATTTACTGAGCAAAATCAGATAAGTGTAGCACATGATTACCTTAGCCTATCTGCAGTAAAAGCACAGTGCAAAACAGCAGCAAGCAGAAGCAAGCAAGCCAAAAGGCCAAGCCACAAAACTACTCTCCCACCCTTCCTTGTCTTGCTACCATCCCAGCAGAAAAGAGCCAACACCCAAGAACCCAGAAGCGGCCACCAGAACAGGAAGCCTCCCATCTGAACTTCAAGCTCCGTAATACTTTGCTCCAGCCAGTACTGTCATTGTTGAAGCTGGCATGACTGCAGCATAACAGCAGCAGAATTTCAATATTGAATTTGAGATGATTAAAAATAAGTGGCCTGATAGTAATTTCTAATGTGGTTATTCCAGTATCCTGTACATTTTTGCATGGTGTGTTACATTACAAAACAAAGCAAAAGTTCTACTTTCAGTTTCTTACTAATTAAGAATCTCTGTGATTATGCACTAAACTACCTTACAGGCAGTTTCCATGAAAGACACCAACCAGCACAAATCAGGATGAACTTCCCTTTTTCTTTGCTTCTCTTCAGTTTTCTTCTTAAGAGATGTGGGACTTGGGGAAAGTGGGAGGGAAGCATGGAGACCGGTTCTACTCACGGAACACCTACAGGTACATTTATAATACTACGCACCAGGCCCAGTGTCATTCAGTGCCACAACATAGGGCAATACGACTACATGACACTGAATCACATCCAATTCTATCTCTATGTATTACAATGCCATGCATGTGCTGAGAGCAAAACCCCAACTGCTTCTTGTAATTTCACCTCTTTCTGACCTCCTTCTTGATCTACTGGATTTTGCTTTGAGAGCTTAAAAGAAAGTCCTTGTGATTTAGACAGAAACTATCCTCACCTTTATAGGAAAGAGGTTGTCCTTGCAGAATCCATTCCAAAGGCCACTCAATATGGCAGGGTTGTGCTTGCTTAACATTGTTTAATTCTCAGTAGTTTACACAGCTGAAGGTCTGTCTAATTTGAATTGCTGCTAGGAAGTTTGGAAAACATGAAAGGAATATATTTCAAAATTGCACTAAAATTACTCTTTGTGTTCTTGAAGACATCCAGACTTCCTGATCAATAAAGTAACCATGACACACAGCATTCTTCATTGTGGCATAAATCCATTCTTAAATTTAAAGTGGAACGAGAAGGAACTATTTATACTGGCTGTAAATTAATTAAATTAAAATTAATTAATTAATTAAAATACAAAAGCTCTCCCAGACTAGGAGATCCTGAAGCAAAGAACAGAAGAGAATGAGCTTCACCTTTCTTTCTCAATAAAAATAAAACAAAATTTTCAATTCCTGTTATTGTAACGCTTAACTGAAAATCAGGTTTTTACTTATGAGAATATTCGTTTTCCCAACTGTATGCTGCAAATCTTTCTTAGGGTCAGTTCCTCCACTGTGATGGCAGCTTCTGTGCTAGGAACTTTAGGAGGACAGTCTTGAAATGTTATTAATGAGAACTTACTGTATACTTCATATTTGATGTAGGTGCAGTCTGCCTCCTAATGGAAGTCGCATGTGTTTTTCTCTTAAGTATACTCTAGTAAGTAATGACCCATCATCAGGAAGTGACTGATGACAATTGATCATATGGCCATCTACAGCATCAAGAAATCAGAGTTCTCTCTCAAGAGAACAATCAGAGAACAATTTTCCCAGGTCACTACTAGCAAAGAGGCTTGCTGAAGGAGAAAACAGACTCAGTCTTCACTCTGGATTTTCTTTTCTCTCCTGGATTTCATTTTATTCACAAGGTGTACATTTGTTTTTAGAAAGTTTTATGAGGCAGACTGAAATGTTAAGGGGATTAAGGAATGGGAGACAGTCTGTCACCTCCACATCATCAGTTCAAATCCAGTTTAGATTAGTAATGATCAAGAACTATTTACCAATGTTGTTCAGTGTCTATGCAAAACGGATTGGTGGTTCTGGCTCACTTCCTAGTAATAAATGTTCATGCCACAACTGGCAACTCCATTGCCACTCTCAGCAGACAGAGCCAAGAATTAAATGAAGCATGAGAAGTAAAGTTACCTTTCCCCCACTACAGTCCAGAGTGGAGACAACATTGGCAAGAGAAGCCTTTTTTGCTGCTGCCTGAGCATGGATGTGCCATATTTGAGCACAAAGACATAAGTATCATGGACAGTCAAACTAACACCTTTTTGAGGAACTGAATTTACTGAATTTCTTTATATATACATAAAAAAAAAAAAAAAAAAAAGAAGCATTCAGACACTGTCCTCTATGAGGGAGATTGGTGACTCAGTCTGGGCCATGTCCTTCTTTATGCTAAAGAACAGATTAATTTGCCATTATAAAGAGTTTGAAACTTAATATAAATGCAGTGGATTCCCACTACATAAGGCTTCTTTGTCCTGACAGGGACATAGCCCTAGGACATTAAAAAACAATCAGGACCTTTTTCTACCCAGAAATCTTATGACAGATGATTTCTTAGTCTAGGAGGCTTTGACTCTTTGACACCAGAGGCCACTACATCAGGAAGTTTGCTTTTCCTTGTACCATAGAGCAATTCCAATTAAATGAATGCAGTCAACCACCCACACAGAGCAGCATCAAAGGGAGAACTTGCCCCATCCTTTATCCAGTGAGTACAGGAAAGAAAAAGCGACTAGCACAAATTATAAAATGTCACCACACTGCTGTTCTGAGGCTATTAGCACCATCGACAGGAAGGGCACCAAATATCCTTGCACGTGGTTACAGCAAGAAAAGAATGCAACCTAAGCTTTTAGCTTTGAAGTGATTTTACATTAAACAGTGCTGAATGAAAAATGCATGAAAATTGTTCTAAAAATAGCACAATGGGTTAAGAGAATAATGATCTTGGTCTACACAGCTAAGTGAATTTACAGTGATTCCACCTTCTGTATGTCATAGAGTATTCACTGTGGGCCTTAAAATTTCCATGGGTTTGAACACTTTATCCATATTTTATTACCACTGTAAACATAATTATTATAGCATCTTCATGCTGAAAGTGATTGATAGATTTTGTTACATGCTTGTCAAGATGCTCATGTTCACTGTATTCAGCCATCACACCAACCCAGAGACTGATGACTCTGTTAGCCTATTAATAAAAGTCTATTACAGTACATTGATGCTACTTCTCTCAAACAATATTAATGCAAGCCCTGTGGCAAGAGGCATATTTTTAACTTGCAACAATACAGTGAGACCTATTTCATTAGTTATTAACCCTTTTACACTTTATTCAGCCTGTCCCTTCTTAGACATAAAGGACAAATTCTTCTTACGTACTTTTCCATCGTTTAAAACAATATTGTTCACCCAGACCAAGATTTCAAAAGCAATTGGTGATTTTCAGTACCTATATTTGCTGTATTTGATATGAAATTGAGACAATATAAAGTGCAGATGATATTATAAAATGTTGAGTATCTACCTTTCAAAAATCAAAGAATCACAAGTTGACAACTCAGAAACTGAAGAACTTAAGACCAGTCACTGATTGTGAAGATCTTGTTTGTCAGAGCTCCACTGGCAGCAAGCAATGGATAAAAGAAACTTCTCCAAATAATGTGAGATAGCAAAGCAAAATAATAAAAAAACCTCACAATCTTTAACATTCTCAAAGCCCGACATGCAATATGCTGGCAAAAATGTTTTGGTTTTTTTGTTTGGTTGGTTTGGGCTTTTTGTTTGTTTATTTAGTTTTGGTTTTCCTGATTATTAGCAGGATAATGCTAACTTTCAGTCTGCAGGTGAGGAAAACAACAAAGATTAAAGATACTAATCTTTTAATACCAACCAGCTATTTTATTATTATTATTATATGTAGAACTTGAATATGCCTATAGGAGCAGAACTTCCATAATGACATAATAGTATTTTAAAAGGACAAATTCAGAAAACAATAAAACTTCTGACTCCAACAAAACGCTTACAAAGTGTTTAAGCACAGGAGCAATATCTCTTACTTTTCTCTGGTGAAGACACTTATCTTGCAGCAGTTCAGTATTTGCTTAATTGTTTCACTGTGTGTCAATAACCTTGTAAAAACCTGCAAGGTTTTAGTAGAAAATAACCTACAAGGTTTTTATAGGAAATAACATCACTTCTTTTTATTGCAAAATACATGTGATTACCAGAAAACCTTGGTTCAATCTGAATTGCCATGCTTAGATCCTTAGCCTGCACGAATCACAGACACTCCACTGGCTCTAGCTAAGTCTCAGGACTCCAGACAGTGCTGTTAATCCTAACAGCCCTCAAAGGCTGGGCACTTGGAGCTCAGTCAGAGAGGCTGTGCTGGATTCAGCAGTAATGGCTTAAGAGGTTAACTCTCCCAGCTGTCTGCAGTGGTCTTCCACAAGAAGCTGAAACAGAGCCATCAAAAAGCAACATGGTACAGCCCTCAACCACACAGCTCAGAGCCAGTACATTAATTTTAACTACCAGTGGTCTGCAAACTAGGACAGTTGATGAACTGGCACTTGCTTGCCTCTGCTGCCTCCACTAGTAGGGTGGAAGACCGTGGCAAAGCAGTAGGTCAGACCTTAGCGGGGGTAACCTGTTCCTCCATCTCAACACAAATAGTAGTATTTGTTTGACAGAGCCCTAATCTGCTCAGAGTGGAATGATACTTTGAAAGAAGAGATTCCATTTAACTTCATTTGTAGGGGAATGGAGAGAGAGGATTTTCTACATTTGATGAGGCAGTGAATGAGAGAGAAGTAGTGTATATACAGTATCCCTTGTAATTTTAATTCACATTGCCCCCCTCCCAGTGAATAAATCTTGTTAAACCTTATCCTCTTGGAGACCATCTGGATGAAAACTATTCAGGAAACGTCACCATTGGTACAAGAACTTAAATCTCACCATAAATCTCAGGATGTCAAAGCTAAGCATGCATGCCTTAAACTCTGCAGCTGTGACTCAGAGTTGCAGACATGTGTGTGCAAATGGTGCTTCCCAGGAAACACATTGCTACATTTCAGTAACTTTTAAAAGCAAATGAAAGCAAACTCAGGGATTTTCTCATTTTTCATACAGCTTTGACTTTTTTTTTTTTTTAATATGCAAAAGAAACAATATACTTTAATAAAAGCTGCATAAAATTTACTACCCTGTTAGAACTGTACTGGCTTAAAAGATCTCCAACATTGTCCTTATCTTTCTGTGATTATTTTTCCCTCCCTTCCTCCCTTCCAAAGTACATGTGTTAATGTGGCAAGCTATGTTCAAAATCAGAAATCATCATTACTTTGGTCTGTAATCTGATTGCCTGTACAGTTAGACACCTGCTTTCCTGGCAAAATTCTTTATGAACAGGGTATGAGCAGGTTGGCCTTTTAAATGCCAGATACAGTCAAACCAGCTTTGATCTAAACTCAGTAAGAATACTATTCTTACCCCCCCAGCAGATATTCTTCCCTCTATCTACCCCAAACCTAGAACAATTAGTTTTACAGAAAAAAAAAAAATCACATTTAATTCACTGATTTCAAAGTATGGTAAAACATAATGCAAAACTTACAAGACAATCCATTCAACGAGGGTAAAAATAGAAAAACAGTCTAGGCTCAGTGCTTTGATCAAAATGTATTTGGAGATGAGTGCAGGCTTGGTGAAACAAAAGGTTCTGCAAGTTTGCTTCATTTCCATAAAGGGAAAAAAAAAAATAGAAAAGAGTTGAGATGATTAATTTAAAAAAAAAAAAAATCAAGATAAATTTGTTCGGAAACATTTTTCAAGTAGGAAAATAATTTCCTTAAACATAGGTAAATCCCAAGCAGAGCATTTAATTTTCATTTAAGAAAAGCATTTTACTTTCTCAGTTCTGAAAATTTTTCACCCTGGAATTGCCAGACAACTTAAGAATTAGCTAGTTTTGCACAATAAAAGTAACTTAAGAGGGAATGGATCGATTAGATGTGTGTGATGGGTTAGAGTGGATCTCTCCCTCAATAATTTCTTATAAACTTGCTCAGAGAAAGCAAATTCACTACAGCTCAGAATTTGGAAAGTCAGAAAAATGAAATTGTATTTTTACAGTTTAAACTAAATACAACAGTATTAAAAGAGTAAACTATTACAGAATATAGTAATCTTATAGAAGATGGGGACGGGGTCAAGCAGCAGCAAAGCAGCAGCCAAAACAGTGGCAGGGGAAGATAGTAGCAGGCACAGGAGAAGCAGCAAAAGGGAAGATACAAGCTGCGGTTCCAGACATAAAGCTTTTAATGCTCTAATGAAATTATATTAACTTATCCATTGTTGCCATTTAATGGCCTATCCCTGGAATGTTCACCTCTCCACTCAGAGACTCCAGTACTCTTTCACTTCTCAGTTTCTCTGTCCCTAAATTTTGTATGTCTGAGCTAGAAACCCAGCTCAAACAGACACAATGGGTTAGATGGAAACAAGTTTCTTTGGCCTGTTGATATTTCCGATACATATCAACATACCACAACTGTTGAGCAGAGCTTTCTCCAATGACTGTGTAGGTTTCCTGATGAGTCAGTTGAGGTGACTGGAACTCACTCTTGAATTCAAAACAGATTAACCTGGCTTATTTTTGCAAGAATCTCTAGTTCTGTGAAGCCACATAACACCACTGCAAAGCATCTCAGCTGCCATCACAATGGCAGACATGAAACTGATTTGCTAATGCAGGTTCTTGCTTGACTATATACACAGGAAAAAAAGAGAGCAATTGCCCTTAGACATAATAGGTGCTATCCAGACACCAAAGACTGCCCTGGTGGCTCCCTGCGAAGCAGTCCATCCTTTCCTCTGATGTTGAGAGATAATTTCTACTAAGTATTATCCATCTTCCACTGGAAAAGCAATTTTGTCTGTGGCTTGGTAAATGGGCCTCAACAGATGGTTGTTTAAGAACTGCAGAATGAACCAGTCATATCCCCTATAAAGGAAGCATTTGATAGCTCAGCATCAAAGATGATCAGTGATGTTTTCCTGTCATGCAAGGGGCACTGCTTCTACTTTTTAAAGCCCATGCTGGGCTACAGTTCCTCCCACAGGACTTTGTACACCAAACTGAGGAAATTAGGAAAGGGTTACTGTTCTAGTCTGCCTGTATAGTCAAGGGATGGAGACATGTAGACTGAATTGCCCTGTGGAAGTAAGTATCACTTTCCAGTATCAATGGGGAAGCTTTGGGTCATTAGGTACTAACTTATGTGCCTCAGTTATATGCTTGAAGTCAGGTGGCTCAAGTCTGGGAGCAAGTGTGCCGTGCCACTTCTCTTGTCCTAAACCAGTGCATGCTGTTGCTATGTATTGCAAAAGACAAACACTAACAGTTTTGGTGGTAGTGATAACAGTTAGTATAAAAGTTAGTGCTTTGGATCTAAACCTAGGATATTAGTAGTAGTAGTATCCAGTCTGTTCCCTCCTTCAACTGTGCAGTGCTGTATAACTGGTCATAATGAGTGAGATTATTTTCACTTTTCATGGAAATTTCTCCCAGAGCTAGCCACTGGAAGCAAGACAGAGAATTTGCCAGGCCAGATTCTGCTCTGGTGCAGCACGTCAGTTGTTCCTATGGCAAGTAGTGTATATATTTTGTTTTCCAATGTACAGTACAAGGAAAGGATGACTCAAGCTGAGTTTCACAGGTGAAGTTCAGATGAGTTCAGATCTATTCAAGCCCTCTCAATGTTCCCATATGCTTGACTTAAGTCCAAACATTTAATTGTCATCTCCAAATAAAAACTTCCAAAGAATAAGCAGAGGAGGGGGTTGTGAACTCTGCTTTCCATCACTAAGGACTTGAGCACGTTTTTGGGGTTTTTTTGGTTTTAGTTGTATTTTTTTTTTAATAATCTGTCGTTTGTACTTTTTCATACTAAAGGTGACAGTCTAATTCACATATGACCAACACCCATAAATCATGTTGGGGGGAGGAAATATTCATAAATCCATATCAAACAGCACCCAAATTATGACAAATGACATGGCAGTCATAAAATTGCACAAGCACAACTCACCAAGTCATTAATTTCATGGCCGTGGAAAATAAACAGACACATTTTTTTCGCAGGCCTAATAAATTTTAAAAAACTCAAAGAATGGTCCATCTGCTTCGAATAATTTTTAATTTCCTATTCTGTCTCGTTCCCATTAGCTATTCCACTGAGATATTTGCTAAATTCTTTCATTTGCCTCCTCCCATCTGTATTCAATTACTCTATTCCCAAATAGAGTTAGTTTTTCTTTCTCCTAAGCGCAGTACAAAATATCCCCACCTGTACCTTAAAGCAAATGTTATGTGTGTTTTATTATCTGTTAGACTCTATGAGTCATTCTAACTCGATTGCTTGTGCTGAAAGACTTGGAGGGCAATCTGATTTTGATGTTTTCTGGCTTTGGTGAAAAACACCTGCCTGATTCTCATAGCTAATCTATTAACTTAGTAAATGCCTCAACAGATGTTCTAGAATCAGCTAGGGATCAGGGTCTGTCCTCATGACAGCGTCCGCTTGTAAGCTTGAAATATTTAAATGTTCAGAGATCAGAGGCCAATGATGTGTTTTGGGTACAACCTTTCACTAAATCATATTTTTTCAGTTGTTCCCTAGAGTGCAATCCACATACAATAAGTGGCTGGAGTGTTCTGACTGAGCAAGCCAACAGTGCAGGCCTCCTTGAACTTTGAAGGGACATGAATTTTAAGGAAGGTTTGCTTTTCTTCTTCTTTTTTTTTTTTTAATTGAAAAATGGAACAATTTTAGACTGTGCTGAAGCTATTCCCTTGTAAGCTGCATGTCTGTTTTCCAGTTACTTTCCTTTTTTCATAATGAATCCATTAAGAAAGTACAAATCTTGTCTTTGAGACCTGCCTTTCCAAGGATAACTTAATGTCTCTAAGGAACCCGTTCTAAGCTGTCATCTTCTGTTTGGGTCAGCACTGCATGATTCACTTACTGTGTGGCTGATCCTCCACTTTGTTACATTGGTTTTAAGCCAAGGTTGCTCCACTGATGCTAAGCCATTCCACTGTTACAGTATCTGAGGCTGCACAGACTGGGTGGGATCACCAGAGCAGAGCAATCCCTTGAGAGAGCTTTACTACCCTCATAGGAAGGGTGGGATAAACTCATGACATTGGTGTGAAGTCCACATGAATTCCTCTTTTGCAGGTTAAGGCAATTTTCTATCCAACTTACACCAGCAGAACAACACAAATGATAAAATAAAGGCTCATAATAATGAAAACTCTACTGCCACTGCTGCGTCCCTCTGCTTTCAGAAATGGGCCTCTGTCCATCAGAAATAGCCCTGAGAGGCTAAAAATGTTTATTCTTTTTGTGAGCTTTTATATCATCTTGATTCTTGTAAGAAATGCTCAGCTCTGTGATCAAACATCCCAAATGATTCAATCTGAAAGGGTTACAAGCTTCACTGTAAAAATTTTCTCAATGAGATCACATGAAAGCCAGAACAATTAGAAAACAGGACACCTTTCTCTGTCCTCCACTCACCACTTGAATCTGGTCACTTCACTTACCCTTTGTCTACCTCCACTTCTTATTTGCTAAATGGACTCTACTAATGCAAACTTACTTTACTGTTTGGAAGCTTAATTAGTTAATGTTTGTGAAGTGTTTTGAGATCAATACAGCATTATTACTAATGTATTCAAAATCTCATCTCTGCTGCTATTTGCTCTTGGAGGCTTGACAAGAAGGCTTTCACTGTGCCAAGCCTTCAACAATCCTCAGAAGCAGCTCTGCTATTAGAGCTCTCATATGAGCGATCAGCAGATGGAGTTGGAGGAGTGAGAAGGGAAATGACTGATTCATACCATTATTGCTGTTACATGAGCTGCCTTCTAGAAGACAAAATAGAAAATAAGAAGTGAGGGTTGATAACAAATACTTAAGTATTTAAAGGGGGACTCTGAAAGTACAGAGAGTTGTTTATATGCTATCTGAAATTACTGTAATTTTCAAAAGCATCCTTTCAGTATAGCAATCTTCTTAGTCTTCAAGCTGACAAGAGTTGAAGAAAGATTCTAAAGATGAGATGAAGGAGAAGAAAGGGAAGAAAGTATCACAGTAAAGGGTATTCCCAAAAAAAACCAGCTATTAGAAACAAAGCAATAACAAAGTTTTATTTTTAAAGTATAATTCATCCAAAATTCTCTCTGATAAATTTGTTAGAAAACTCTCAATTTCATGTGTATTTTGACACTTTCAAAGTGATATCTTTTTTCAAAAAATTGGGTCACATCCTGATCCTGATCCTGTCCTGCTGGCACAAGTGATGCCTCGATCTGAAGAGTTAACTAGGGCTAGTGCTAGTAAGAGAGGATGTCTGGAATAAAGGAAAACCTACAAACCCAGTTTTAATGCATGTGCCCCTGCTCATGTAGAATCACCAGAGGTAGAAATGGTATAAGCAGTGTATGCTCCACAAGAAAACATACAAAGAAACAAATAAACCTCCACGGCAATTATAAACTTTTTCTGATAACCTGGGGGTGATCATCAGACTCAAGCATGGTTCCATACCTCCACCCTTCCTCTGCAAAAAATAAGATTTTGGTTTGGGATCCTTTCTCATCTAGAACATTACAGATAAAATGTTTTAAAATCTACACATCTTTTCTTCTGTAAACATTTCAAGCTACATCCAGATCAACACATGAAAGAGAATATATTTTTCATACCAGAAACATGCAGGCCCATTGACACAAGCTGTGTCACATTTGTAGATCCTTTGGTGGAAAAAGAGATACATACATTATAAACCAGTGATAATTAAGTACAACGTTATTATAGCTGTCCACACCAGAGGGTGCTAAGACGAAAGAGAACTGACCACAAAGTTAACACCTAGGGCAGTGGGAGCAGATTTACAGCAAGCAGGAGATGGAAGTTTGTTGATTAGTGGTGCAATAAAGACATTGGTTGACTCTTCATGAATGTAACCTCTGTTGCTTTTTTTCCTGAAATCCAGGCTTCTCATAAGAAAAGAGGTACAACATCCAGAGTAGAAAAATGATGTGTGGTTTCTTGCATCAATAAATTTTCTCAGAAATTGAATTTAAAACCAAATCAGATTAAACAAACAAGTAGGCAGTGAATGTTCTCCTATACTTTCTCCTTTCCCCTTTTTCCTCCCAGAAGTCTTTTCATTGGTCTCAAGAAAACATATTTATTTCGTGCCAAAAGCAGCCTTAAGAAGAGGAGGAAAATTCAGAAATACTTCTGCCAGTGAAACTGGTTGTTCAATGAAAATGAGGTATCTGACTGATAGCTTAGCTTCTATTGTGTTTCAGTGCAAACAAATTCTTGAATTCAGCGCTGTGTAATAATGCTATTACATTAAGCTTATTATTTGAAAATAGACAAAATGCTCCAAACATGTTTAGCTACCAGACACATGCTTGGCTACATCTCTTCAGAGATGACTGATCATGTCATTAAGTCCTCCCTCTCTATAGCTATTTACCCACTCTTTTTCAGACTGCTGTGTTTGCTTGTGGGGCAGGGTGAAGCAAAAGGAAGTATGCGCCTGAAGGCCTGGAAAGCTCACAAGTTTGAGAAGGGATTATCAAGTCTTTAGCTAGTGAGTCAAGCAAAAATTTTTACCTTTACTCTGTCGGTACTACTCAACCTTTCCCACACAAAGTAAGCCCACCTTGATTCTCTATTCTTCCACTCTCACCTCTGCAGAAGGCAGGTTTCTCTCCCACTGAGCTCAGCAGCAGCGATTGTGTTCTCTCTTTGAAACACCTTGGAAGTTGTCAACTTCAGCACCAGCTTTCTGACTTAGAAAATCTGAACAGAAATGGGACAAAGGTCAGAGAAGAAGGAGCAACTTTGTAACTTTGTCACAATCTTAACTAATTTTAAGAAGGAGCTGGAAGAAGTTTGCCTGTCATAGCAGACATGATGATCATTCCAGATGCACATTACTGTCTGAAATAACTAGATTGTTTGCCAACTTTTAACAGTGAAAAGTTAAGAACTGGGAAGCCAAAATACTTCCTGCCTACTGGACGTGGGTGTGTCACTCCAGATCTTTACCCCACCACAAGAGCCCAGAATCACAGGTAAAACTTCTACAGCTACCATCCACACAGTCCTGATGCAGTTCATCTACAGTAAATTCAATGCAGATATTAAACAAAGAACTGATCACAGTAGCTTCCCCCCCCCCTTTTTTTTTTTTACCCCTTAAAAGCAAAAAACTTTTTACAAGAGTAAGAAATCTAGGGCAAATTTCTGCTTGCTAGCTTTGACTTTAGGGAAACTCCTCATTTACACCAGATTGAGTAGAAATCAGACGGTTCAACGGTCCCGCTTAAAAGCACAGGATACTCATACTGGAGGAAGAAAAGGAGAGAGGAAAGCTGAGAGACAGCTTTGCGGAAGAAAGCACATAGAATCATAGAATGGTAAGGTTGGAAGGAGACCTCAAGGATCATCTAGTTCCAACCCCCTGCCATAGGCAGGGACACCTCCCACTAGTACAGGTCACTCAAGGCCTCGTCCAACCTGGCCTTGAACACCTCCAGATGGGGTCTGACGAGAGCAGAGTAAAGGGGCAGAATCACCTCCCTTGCCCTGCTGGCCACACTGCCCTTGATGCAGCCCAGGACTCGGTTGGCTGTCTGGGCTGCATGCACACACTGCAGGCTCATGGCTGACAACTTGTTGGCTTTGACCATTGAAGCAACTGAGTCAGCTCCCCACAGACAGCTGATGGTTTCGGTGGAAATTCAGAGACTAAACAGGCACTAGGCTCATCAGCGGTTTTGAGAATCTGGACTTTATCACTTTGGTATAGTCTAACACCTTTGTGCCTAAAGTCTCAGCTTCAAATCTCGTGACAAGATGAAGGAAATCTGGTTACTCATGATAAGCCAAAAAGAAAAGCACATTAATACTCAAATAGAGCATACACACAGCAAGTCCTCAAGGCACTTGTGGTACCTGTTATGACTAGCATCATAACACAGATTCATTTAGCCACTATTCAACTATATGTGCTTTTTTTCCCTCTTTTCTCCTTCAAGTTACCACTCTCACTAACCATGAGTACTCACTGAAGAGTGAAGACAAGTATTAAATAAAATGCAATGGTCTGAGGCCAACAGTATGAGGCTTAACAAGGTCAAGTGCAGGGTCCTACACTTTGGCCACAATAACCCCATTCAGCACTACAGACTGGGGGATGAGTGGCTGGAGAGTAGCCTGGCAGAGAGACACCTGGGATTGCTGGGTGACAGCTGGCTGAACATGAGCCAGCACTGTGCCCAGGTGGCATGGAAGGCCAATGCCATATCAGCTTGTATCAGGAATAGTGTGGCCAGCAGGACTGCCCCTGTACATGACTCACCTTGAGTACAGTGTGCATTTCTCGGTCTCTCACTTCAGGAAAGATATTGAGGTGATAGAGTGGGCCCAGAGGAGAGTGATGAGGCTGGGGATGGGGTTGGAGGGAAAGACCTATGAGAAGAGGCTGAGGGAGCTGGGGTTGTTTAGCCTGAAGATGGGAAGACTCAAGGGGGACCTTATC
The DNA here is from genome assembly GCA_013399055.1 of Ramphastos sulfuratus. Lineage (NCBI taxonomy): Eukaryota > Metazoa > Chordata > Aves > Piciformes > Ramphastidae > Ramphastos > Ramphastos sulfuratus. Next base: position 112,196 of record WBNM01026485.1, read on the forward strand.
ACACTCTACAACTACCTGAAGGGAAGTTGTAGTAAAGTGGGGTTTGGACTCTTCTCCCAGCAAATCGTGACAAGATGAGAGGGCATGGCCTGAAGCCACACCACGGAAGGTTTAGGTTGGATATTAGGAAGCACTTCCTCATGGAAAGGGTAATTAGACACTGAAATGAACTGCCCAGGGTGGTGGTGGAATCACCGTCCCTGGTGGTGTTTAAGGAAAGATTAGATGTGGCACTTAGTGACATGGTCTAGTCAATATGGTGGTGTTAGGTCATAGGCTGGACTTGATCTCTGAGGTCTATTCCATCCTTAATAAATTTGTGAATCTGTGAAAGTTGGTTTATGTCTGTTTTCATTCCCTCTATGTAGCTTCTTCAACCTTAACATTTAGGGGAAGAGATACTAGTTTTTTTTATGCATGCAATGAAAAGTATATGCATTGAATGGCAGTTCCATAGGAGAGAGAAGAAGAGACTGAAGGAAAGAAATCCATGAAAGGAAATGTACCACATTCTTCCAGCCTCTACACCAACAAATCCAATTAAACTTGCCAAGACACACATTCTTGCTGTCAATCATTCCAGATCAGATCCTATCTGTCTTATCAATATTTCAGCAGCATTTCACTCTTACTTTTCTGGGACTATGTATACTCCACGCAGCATGCACTCATTGTTCCCCATGCTCCTTCCTTGCCCCTTTCAATCAGTCACAACAAACCACATTCATTTCTTCCCTGCACCTTATGCTGCAGCAAGGTAGCTGGTTAGCTGGCACAGCAGAGCTTCTTTATGCTCCATTAGTGGTTTGCGGCTTGGTTTGCTTGGTTGGGTTTTTTGTTTGGTTTGGAGGGTTTGTTTGGGGTTTTTTGTTGCTGTTACTGCAAGGGGGGTTTTGTGTAATTTATTTAATAGGAAAATTCAGGATGCAAAATATGGCTTTTTATGTACAGAAGAACACCACCACAGTGCTCATGCTTATACAGTGTTTTTTCTCATTGGGAAATGCTGCTTTCCTATTGTGGTGTCTCATTATAAAGAGCATAAGGATGGAAAACTTTTGAAAATTTCTGGTTATGTTAAAAATCAGCAAGTTCTATGGAGACCTGTAGTACCTGATATGGACATTCAGGACACGGTTTAAAAGGCCATGGTGGTCTTAGGTGAGCATTGCTCTTCTGGGCAATTATCTACCCTGTAAATAATTAGTGTTTACTGCGATCTGTAACAAGGTCATCAGCCAGATACAAATGCTGCTTTCTGTGAATAGTTTAGCTAGGAAGAACCAAAGCCAAAGGGAACTTCTGAGTCACAACCAAAATTAGCCATAGAACACGTGCAAAATATTGACTGCAATGTGGCCATTTCCTATACTTCATGAGCAACATATAATTTCCACATAAATTGAGAAATGACTTTGTAACTGGAAGAAGTCACTCTTGTGCAGGCATGCAGTCTGAGTATTGGCTCACTTATCCCTGGTAACATCAACTCAGCTGATTTGGAGATTGCCTGCAGGCCTCTAGGGCACTAAGCAAACATGGTATCAAATGATTCCAGCATGGTCTTTTTGGAGAAAGAGGTTTGAAACAGAATAATGCTGTGAGTCAACCTGTAGATGGGTTTATGTGCAGTGTTTGTGGGCACCAAGTGCAAAAGACAGCTGAAGAGCATTTTAAATGAAGTTGGCAAGGTGCTGACATCTGATTCTCATAAAGAAATGACAGTTTTTCTCATACATTTTTGGGTCACTTGATGCAATATGTGGAATTTCTTTAGAGTGCTGTGTCTTGCCCACTGTTCTTGGCAGCACAATGGGCAAAGCTCCCAGGGTACAATTAATTAAAACAGCTACCACATGTTTATCTGTCTATTTATCTGGTGGTAGAAAGCATTTGTACACACAAAGCAATTCTGACCTTAATTTACAACCAGATCCTTTCCTTTCTGCTGTGCAAGTGATGCTAAGAGGTAAAAATCACAGCTGAAAGGAGTTAAACTCCCTCCATTTATCCAGGAAGGAAATGTGTAGACTGAAGCACTCAGCTCTTGTATCTACTCACGGTACGTAGAAAGGGTAAGGAAAAAAAAAATTAAAAATGGGTGGTTAAACCCAGCACCCTTAACAGGGAGCAAACTGAGCTTGCCAACAGGCAGTTCAAAGGAGACTACATCATCCAACTTCTCATTCTCCTGCAATTTAGAAAGATCTTCTCAGACCTTGAACGTAGCAGCTGCCATTTGAAACACACACAGACTTGAGTATGAAGCTTGGAATTACGACCACATTTTTCAGAAATGAGGAAGGACTGAGGTCTTTTCCAAGGCATTCTAGAAAATATGTGATCCCTTCTAATACAGCAGCCTAAGTTTTCAGCCCTGCCTTGAATCTGTCTTCTCAGAAGGCCTATTGATATTACTGCAGTGAATATGTACACAAACAATACATGAGTTTGGGTGGTCTTAGATACAAGCAAGGTGTTAAATGGATTGGCAGTTTCAAAATCAAGCAGCTCTTTTTGTTCCTTCCAAGGACCTGGTTAACATCAACAGACTGTATATGTCTTCAGGACTGAGTGAAAACCAAATGGGGTTTTGAGAATCACAACAGTTGTTCACTTAGACCACTTGATGGAATTGCCTGGCCCTCCTTTCATTTCACCTTCCACAATGAGTTTCAGAAGCTACTGTCCTTCCTATCCCTCTATTACTTTGCATACTTACCTTATAACCATTTTGCTACATTGTAGGTGCCATTTTGAAGCTTTGATCTCAATTTGTATCACTACTAGATAAACACTTTATGTACTCCTGGGTCAAAAGAGGAGAGGATCCTCCCACAGATTTATTCTGATTGTTTTGCCTGCTTCATTGCACCATTCACTACCTGAACCCTCATCCTCCTTCATACAATTTATAGCAGTCAGAATATGGGAAACACCTGCATATCTTACAGGGAGGCAGCCAGTTTCCACTTACTGCTAACGTATTTTGAATGAATGGGGCAATATATTCCTCCCCCAATTATTTAATCACATTGAAAATTATTTCTAGTACAGCACCTGGACAAGCTGCCAGTTACAGAATGAACAAAAAACCCTAATGAATGAACCATTCTCTCCTTTCTTTCCATTCTCTGACACAGTTGTTGCAAATTAGGTGCACTTAGCAGAGCATGGTTGCTGGTAAATCATGATGGCTACTTCACTGGATTTCAGTTTTGTAAGTCACTTAACCGCTCAGCAGTAAACCATTCCAAACTTGTGAGCATCAAGTGAGACACAGGGAAAGACCTTCATGTGTGTCTGAAGCTCAACATTGAAGAAGTATGAATATATATTCTCTTGCAGTACAAGGGCTGTCCCTGGCAATACTGTGGATTCACTGATCTTAGCCTAAGAAGCAACTAATGCATTTTTAGAAATTAAGCTAAACAGTAACATTTGGATTCAAAGGTTCTCAGCATTAAAAAGTTTGGGCACAGCTGGTCCACTAGGGAAAAAGAAAAGGGGTGGTAGGGGAGGGGGAAGGGGGTGGTTTGAAAAGATTGCTTAGTTTAGTGGAATGAGGCTTCATATCCAGACTTCCAAAGCATTCAAGTACCAGGTAATATAAACAGATTTTCAGAAACTGAAGATTTTTAGGGTCCAGGGCTTGCATTTGCAGGAGATAACAATTTCAGATGAACCTAACTCTCTATTTTTCCTGAAGGAACATGTGTGGACATGGAGTGGGATTGGAATGGTTCATTCAAAACATGACAGCCAGATGCAGAATGTGTCTGACTTTTGTGTTAGGTAGAGATTCATATCAAATGCATAGATACAGAGCTGGCTCCCTTGCCACAGGTTAACTGATATCTTTTAAGAAGGTGTCCTGCAAAACATTAACTTGAATCCATGTATGTTGCTACTATCAGGTTACGAGAGGCATCTAGAGAAAAGGCCTGCAAATGAGGGCCATACAACCATCAACCAAGAAGCTGATAATGCTAGGTACCAGTCTCAGCACAGTGTTTTCCATCAGCTTCCCAGTTTAACATTTTGTTTTACTTAAAACACACTGCCCTCCCCCGGTGTAAACTCTGGATTATTTGGAAATACTAAGGCAGTCTTCTCTCTCAGGGATGACACCTGTACTCTGAATATCTACATACAGCAATGAAAATACATATATTTTAGAGATACAACATTTAATGTTAGTTGGTTGTTTTTTTTTTAAAATGCACAGGCACAGAACTTCCTGTGATGGAAGATGGCAAAGTAAGATGCTAGAATCATAGAATGGTAAGGTTGGAAGAAGACCTCAAGGATCATCTAGTTCCACCCCCCTGCCATAGGTAGGGCCACCTCCCACTAGTACAGGTCACTCAAGGCCTCCTCCAACTTGGCCTTGAACACCTCCAGGGAGGGAGCAGCCACAACCTCCCTGGGCAACCTGCTCCAGTGCCTCACCACCCTCACTGTAAAGAACTTCCTCCTAACATCTAGTCTAAAGCTTCCCTCTGCCAGTTTAAACCCATTGCCCCTAGTCCTGTCATTGCAAGACCTTGTAAATAGATCCAATAAAGGAATCAACACAAACTAAGAAACAGAGATAAACAGACTTTCTAAACAATTTGATGCAACAGTAAAGCAGCCAAGAGCACTGAAGTGTTCATACTAAATCTGGTTCAGGCACTCAGGGCATTTGTTCCAACATGTTCAAGCAGACCTACTGAGCAGACAGAACCAATATTCTTCCATTAACAAAACAAACAAGTGATGGGAAAACCTATGCCTCCAAACTTTCCCCCAGAATGTCTAAAGGCAGTGACAAACCTGTTCTAGTAAGTCTCCTGAGGAGCTCTGGAGGGCCCCTTGCAAAAAAGCTACGGGATTGTCATTGATGGAAAAGAGGAAAACCTGATGTTATTATTCTCCCTAAGAACAAGCTCTCATAGATGATACTTGAAGGCCAACAGGCCAGTGACTCTTGAACAACATGCATTTCAGAATTAGGTGTAGTTTACAAAGCCAGTAGAGGCTGGTGACTGAATCACTGAATCAGGAACAGGACATCGTAAACTGCAGTAGGTGCTATAAATGGCTGGCTCTACTGCTCTAAATACGTTCCATGTATTGTGAGTTCTGTTTTACTGAGGAAAGGATCTCTATTATGCTGTGCTGGCACAAACCCTTTGCAGAATGCAGAGACTCTTCTCTGGCCAAGTGAAAAATAAGTTCAACAGTTCACTTATTCAGTTTAAATCTAGGCAATCAACGTGGTCCTACCTAGATTGAGGGAAGTGAGGTTTTCTTCTTGACCAGCTTTCTTGATTTAAAAAAAAAACAAAAACAAAAACAAAACACACAAGCTACTAATGAGACAAAAATCTTGTGACTCACCTCCATGTCACATATCAGGTGACCCCAACTCCAAGACAGCAAGACAGCTTAGTAGCAGCCATTTGTTTCAGCAGTTATACAAAGCCCTTCAGGTCCTGATGTGCTGGCATAAGAGGAAAAGTGTCAGTTTTCCTGAGCTAAAAGAAACCAAGTTTCAGTTTCTGAAACAGTGTCATGTTCCAAGGCTGTACAATAACAGTTTTTACCTCTGGGTGAACCAGCCTGTGGGACTTCTAAGGTCAGTTATGACAGCAGTACAAAAAGCTAAGCTGTAAAGACTACCCTGCAGAAGAGAGAGACAGCTGAAACACACATTGGATGCCTATGGAGAGGTCAAGCAATCTCTTAATCAGGACAAAGATGCAGGATGTGGGGGAGCCAGGGTCCACAATGGCACACTTCCTATATGACATTGAACAAATGCTCTCTCTCCTTTCTGTCTTTACCAGTCATGTCACAGGATGACTGTAACAAGATCATTTGGGAAGACAACAAGATCCTGAAGCAACGGACAATATATGAAGAGCAAGATACTGCTCTTTTAATGCTTGCAGAGGAGCCCGGCTTTGGATATTTCTTGCAAACTCACACACGTGCTGTTTCTTTTCATAAGTAAGATATTTTAAGTCTGTTTTCTCATAGACCAAGAGTGTTGATTAGACACTCTAGCAACATTGTCTCAGTTAAAGCATGCTGGAGTTTAGCCCTATGTCCTGGACATGGTGAGCAGATTTCAATTTTCATTTTCACAGTGCTCATATACTCATCAGTGAGTTAATTTAACACTTCATGCAATATATATAATCAGAAACATTTTAGCTGATAAAGTTAAAAATTCCAAATGAAGTTACAAATTTCAGTTACAAACTGCATGTTTTATGATACATGATATTCTGATGCTAATACTGGGTTTACAATTTCCTTCTCTTGATTTAAGTACGAATCTCTTTACAAAGCTTGTCTTGAGTGAAACCTCTCTTGATGCTGTTTTTTGACTTATGGGAAGTAAAGAAATAGTCATTTTCCCAACCAATGTTGTGCAGTTTTGTGGAAGAAGTGTCCTGCAACCAGCTATGAAAACTATGCTTAGTAATAGAGTTTTAGCCAAATGAACTCACTTTTCAACAGTTGCCTGTCATAAAGGTATAGCAGAGGGTGAAGGAAGAGTATTCAAACTCCAGCTAATCTGTGCCATACCACAATGCACAATAACACACATCCATCCCGGGACAGAGGTAGACTCCAACAGTGTTTAGGCAATATTGTCTTCCAAAAGTCACCACTGACATACAGAATGCTTGATTCTTTGAATCTGATTACACCCTTACAGTAGTTTTCAACAAAGCAGTGAACAAATTCTTTAACTCCCTTAGGACTTCTACATAATGTAAAGTAACATAGTATATGCTTGTTGAAAGTAGAAAAGCTTCAGAAGATCAATTTTCAGACTACAGGGGGAAAAAAGCATCATGTGAAAACACCTGCCACAGTCATATCTTTCTATTGCAAAGGTGCGATCATTGTGACATAAGGGTAACATGGGTCAGCCTGAACTATTAATTTGAAAAGGGACTCAAAGCACTAGCAGCAGGAAAGCCAGCTTTATGAACCCAATTAACTGGGCTAAACTGCAACTTTACTCCTATAATACCGAAACATTCAGGATAGTGTATCATAATATAAACCCACAACATTAAAATATACACCAACAAAACAAAACAAAAACAAAGAAGAAGAAATAATCAGGAAAAAGTCAAGATTTCAACAGCAACATTGACTATGAAATGTCCTACAGATGTTTAGCCAGACAGGGAACAGAAATTCAACCTGAGAAAGTTTTTGTAGAGGAAATTCACTATTTTCCAAATTCTGAAGAAGTTAAACCTCTCATCCTTAACACTCCATTACAAAGAAAGCAATGCATAAAAATAATGGTGTTGCCAGAAGGCAATGAAAAGGTTAGTAGCTTTAATGGCATGCACATGTAGTCAGATAGCATCTATTCATCCCCAGCATGAATTATGTCACAAAGTTTGTGACCTAACATGAATTATGTCATGAAGTTTGTGATCTAAATATGCGTTGTTGCTAGGCAATACCCAGTCACAAGGTCTGCTAGAATCTATACAATTTGCTATTTTACTAGAGATGTGCCATGCTCAGTTTCCTAATGTGATACCCATGCTCCCACACTGGACAATAGAACTCATATTTGCCACTAGGGATGTTAAGTTCAGGTCTTGTGAAATATATTGTTACAATTCTTTCTAGAGAAAAAATAAAATCAAAAAATATAATCAAAAAACTATTCTGTCTACAACAGGTTTTAGTATCTACATCTCCTTGGCATAAGTCTGCTCAGCATTGATGGCATTCTTTATTAGACATAACAGCATATTATTTTTGAAGAAGCAGAGAGGAGAAACTGATCTTATTTCTCGCAAAGAAAGTCTTGAAAAAGTAATTGAATTACTGGGGCAGACTAGGCAGAGAGGCTTCTTATGTGTGTACAAATTCTTGGATTCATTCTTGGCTTTAAGCAATCAGTCCTGTTTGACATACACCTCAGCAGCCAAAAGCCTATGTTCTGATGCAGAATGGAGTGACCATCCTAGACAGAAATAGGTTATGTCTGGGGAGAAGAAAAAAACAGTATGGTTTCCTGAACCATTGAAGAATACCCAGATCACCCCTACAAGCTTGCAGGCTGACAGGACACTTGAGCAAGTAAAAAAAACAGTGCAAAAGATCTGTTAAAATACCAGATCTTGCTGGGTTTTATCCATCCAATAATGTCCAAATGACACATGGTTTAGGAATAACCATTTCAAGCATCATCTGAAAGCATTTATCTCCCTAGGGCCTGGTTCTGCAACTCTAACTTCGAATCACGTGGTCAGTGAGTCTCTATTCACAGAAGAGTCATCCAGTAACATTGGATGTGCCTATGCAGGAATCTGAGGCAGCTGAATGCTGCTATCTAGGACTTAAAAATTTATTTGTGATGCACTGCAAAAGCTAACACTTAAAGGCAATCTTGCTGACACACTACCTATAGAAATGACAAGTCCTGCACTTAAATATCTAGCCTACGTGCAGCTCAAGTCAATGCAGTCTGTAGGCAATCTTTTCCTAACATACTTTCCAAAGAATTAGGTTCATCCCACATAACGCGTAGAGAATACCAACTCGTTTCTCACCTTTTTTCTTCTAAACTGAACAAACTACTCTTGCAGTACCTGTATCAAACGATCATCTCCAGTTGCAGTCTGCACACTAACAGCGTTTATTTTCATTTCTTTGTGTCATAGTGTGGCAAGAACTGTAGATTTGAGAAACACCTTCAGAATATCTTATGGAATTGCTCCTAAATTGATCTAAAATGTGAAAACCAAGCATCAGTCAACATAAAATAGATGTGATATAGCATAGAGCAGAATAATGGTTCTAGCACATGTGGTATTGTGAGAAATTATTTTCTGTGACAGTCAAGCATGACAATGAACAGAAGACAAATGGATTTCCTGCACTGCTTCAATAAGAGTTGCTTCTCCTGTAAAGATTTGTATAGAACAAACTGGCAAGATCACCTGGAATTGTCTCATCTGATTGGCATTCTATGTGACAGATTGAACATCTGTTTAAAGAAAATAAAATGTACTTATCCACGACTCAGATACTGACCAAAACTAAACCAAATAGTGGAAATGTTCCTCAAAAAAATGTTAACAGATCTTGTAGAAAGTTCTTAAACTATTCATGGTAGTACAGAGACACAGATCTCATCACATTTTCTGTTCTATTGATGAGCATACCACAGTTAATTTAAATGTTCTCTAATAGAAAAAGAACTGGTGGTTAATTTGGAATGTAAAATAATCTGGAAGAGAAACAGCTAGGAGGTATTCAGAATAATGTCTGTCAATAAAAAAAGTAAATCCATTGTTGATCTATCAGGAAGAAGGGTACCTTAAGCATCATTCTGTCATTTGCTTTGTCCCTGCCTATAGCAGGGGGGTATGGATCCATGGTTAGGATCCATATTTGGGGGAATATCTGGATGGGTATTAGACCTCGTCAAGGAGGGACTGCGGTGGTTATGCATAGTCTTGCTTATACTCATAGTGGGGCGTGTTGCTTTTGGGTGTATTATGCGAAAGGCAGAACAACTAACAAATAACATACCGCTTGTGCAAAATAAAAATGGGGGAATTGTGGGGAATTGGTTAGCTGAGAAGGGTCACATAGATGTGAAAAAGCTAGCGAACAGGACCTTTACAAACATCGGACTCGGTTGCTCTGAAGTGCTGATATAGTGTCCTTGGATGCAGCTTTGAGGTCCCTTCCAACCTTACCATTCCATGATTCTGTAAGAACAAAGTTTCTATCAATGGATTTTAGAATGCTACTTTAAATTTGGGAAAAACTCTGTCGTCTACATAATGAATATTATTTATTTCAATATCTGGCAGCTGTAAACAGCAGAATAATAGTGGGTATTAGGAGAGTACTTAAATTTTGAGTGAGATGAGATGCTCATCAATGAGATTCTGCTGAAATATTTATTCCTGTCAGTAGAACTTCCCAGACTGACTCAAAACTCATGGATTGTCCCAAAATACAGAGATTATATATTGAATCTGTGTTATGGAAATCTAAATGTCCCCTTCTCTTAGACTTTGTTGCCTCTATCTTAATTTTTTTTTCTCTTCCCCCCCCCCCAGTTTCAGCAATGGAAGAAATTTTTAAGCTGACCATGCAGATAAATTTAGAGGGAGAGGACAGAGCAGTGCATGTAGAATGGGCAGGCTGGAAAGGGCTGAGAGCTGAGATGGAGGATCACTTTGGTGATAAGGGTGATGTGGTAGATCATGGCAAGGTGCTCCAGTTAGGGTGTGGGTGTGACAGGGTCAGGGTGATGAGAGGAAAATGACTTTACCAGAGATACTTGAAATCAACTGGAAGGGAGAAGTCAGTCAATCAGAACAATGCTTGTATACAATTTTGCAGGCAAAGGGACTCTGTTTTTGGGGTTTTTTTTAAGCTGGAAACACAGGCACAGCATTCAGGCAGCTCAAGTACATCTCCCATAGGAGGCTGCATGGGAAGCCAAGGGCTCACATAGCCATAAGTTGCCTGAATCTCCTCCAGCTGCAAGCCCAGGAGGCTGCTGAGATAACCACAAACCACAGTTCTGCCTACTGTGCAATGGCTAGAGTCTGGGAGGTGGCATGATTGCAGTGACACTTGGACATCTGCTCCAGTTGCCTCAAAAATCAGCTCTGAATGATTTAACCAGAATCTGCTAACAGGAATCTGGCAACTCCCTTCTTGTTAAAAATAACAAAACTAATAATGGTCTCCTCTTACTTAAGGACATACTTGAAGCTTTTGCTCTTAGTGAGTTAATGTCTTCAGCAGGACTATTAGGTACAACTCAGATGTCATTCAAATGTCCTGTAACTAGGACCTCCTTGAGGCAGCAGGCCTCCTTTAATCCACAAGCACGGCTACAGCCTCACAGAAATATAGACCGTACACATCCATAACGGTGGATAATTGGCTTCTCCTGACATACAGCTGTTTCAGGAGGTTCTCACTGCAACTGGGTATGGGGAGCTTTTCAAAGGCTAATAATGTTACTGCCTAACAAAAGATTTCTGAGTGGAATTCCACACAATAGAACTCCCTGGGTTTTGGGGCGGTTTTTGTTTTTTGGGGGGGATTGTTTGGGTTTTTTTGGGGTTGTGGTTTTTTTGGGGTTTTTTTGACTGCTTACACTGATTTGCAGAGATATCCCCACCTAGAGCTGAAAAGATGCAGCTAAATCAACTTAAAAGGCAATAAAACAAAAATCGCATTGGATACGCAAAAATCTCCCAGGAAAAAGGCACTGTTTGTTTTTTTTTTTTTAAACAGAAGTTTTACATGCCACCTATAATCGGTGGAGGAAACTAGTCTCTGGAGAAGGTGATTTAGAAGAGAAAGATCCTTTAAACACTTTGAATTTCCCCTCTGGAATTCTTCTCTCTCTCCATTAACTATACAAGGAGCCAGTCGAGGTCAGGGAACAAAAGCACAACAGTAGACTCTCTCCTCAGAGAGAAGTATCAGAGAAATCATCAGGAGAATTTGCCCAAAGACAACAGTCTCAGGAGACAGACCAACATCTGAACAATAATTATGCTTAACTTTCTTCAATCATTTCCCTGAAATTTTTTAACTGCAAAAGAAAGTAGACAAATGGGTTTATACATTGAACTGCATATACTGCAAGGAACATGCAAAGAGGGGAGGGAACCTGGATTAAATTATTTAGGAACAATGAAAATTCTTTTTTTGGGTAAATCTGAAAGGAAAATGTATGTTCTATTCCACTCAGGAGGATCTGCTTCTTGTCATCTACGGCATGAGTTTGCCAGGGTGCTTCTTTACTTTTGTAACAAAATAGCTTTGTGAATATCCTGGTCTCCAAAGGCAGACGTGAGGAGGAATTAGGAATCCTTCGGTTCAGAGTTTGACCCATCTGATCAAACCCATACACTTCTCTTCAGCAGGAAAAAAAGTGTTGTTGCTGCGTTGTCTCAGCCTGTGTACATCAACCCTAATCTTCCTCCTGTTTCATCTTTCTCTGTATTTTAAGTCTGGACAGATTATTCTGTTGTACTTGAAGATTCACACACTCTCATGCAACTGTTTTATTTCACCCCTCGCTCAGCAAGGCGTGCAATAAAAGCCAGAGGAGAAGAGGGAGCTCTGTGTACTGTCAGTGCTACATAGTTCTGACTATTATTTCCGCTTGATAGCTTTGGTTTTATCCAAGGATTATTCAGTTTGGGAATAATGGGAGATTTACATGCTTGCACACAGGTCAAATGACAGTCAGAATGCACATGTGTTGCAGTTTCTTCACCTGCAGGTTATTCTTGGTGACTGCTATTTTAAAGCTTTCCTAACTGGTAATGGCAGAAATTATTGTTTGAATCCTTCTGTTTGCAGACGGATGCTAAATTCCTCCTGGTGTTCCAGAGGCATATTGCTTTTATATTGAATGATAAATTGTTTCAGATAATACCAAATTAGCTTTTCTAAAGAGCGATTCTTAAACACACTGAAGAGGCCACTCAAACTTACTGGAAGTATCTATTTTTTTCCAAGCACCTATTTCTTAAACCAAGGCTGTTACCATGTTGTTCTGCGTTTTAGGCAAACTCAAGCAGATAAACACAAACTATAATGTCTTCCCCTCTGGCCACAGGAGCAACTACAAATACTTTGCCATTATTCATAATATTCATAAATATTTCAGTAATCATTTGGAGATATTAAAAATTAAATGGAGAGCTATGCTTGCTCCATAAGAAACAAAACAAAACCAATGTGAATTTCACTACCTGTCCTGTGATAAAGAAGGGAAAGAAATGACAGTTTTGTAGCTTTTGAGGAGTTACTGTGACTGCCTGAAATACAGTTGTGAATTCTAGGTATAAATAATGAGAAGACAATGTAGGAAAAAAGCATTGCCTTATCAATTGAATTATTAATTTTTAATGTTGATGTACACACAAGCAGGCTAAGGAAGCTTACTGGCACCTAATTTCATTTTCAAGTTTGTCAAAGTTTCCTAGAATCTTTTACTACTACCCAGAGAGAGAGATAAAAGTGTATAAAGGATTCTCCAGCACCTGTTTAACAATATTCATAGTCACACGTAATCAAGCCTAGTGCCTGCAACATCCTCTAGTATGGGCTACACAGGGGTAAAAGGTAAAGTAGAATAGTCTCTTCCACCTCCTTAACGTGTAGCAAAGGGTGTGTAGGAGAGGAATGAAATTTGGTGGTAATCAAAACCCGGGGTTCCTAAATGCACTTACCTGAAGCAACACAACGATGGGCACTCCAGCTCCACTAGCAGCACATTAGCTGGGAGCAACACCTCAGATCAGTGCACGATCTTGCCCCTTTGTCCTTCCTGAAGGAAGTATTTTGGTCTCAACATAACGGTAGGTCTCAGCTCTGGAATCTTTCCTTCAGTTCTTAACCCCTTCTGAGACTTCCTAGGGACAAGTGTTTGGAATAAGAGCTTTAAGACAGTGGCCTATTTAGTTATTGTAATAGATCAGATGGCTTTTTTGTTTGCTTGATTTTAACAAAGAGCTCCATCATAAATCTTCACTTCAGATTTGATTGCTTTATAATATATCATTCTGTGATGTAACTGGCATCTGCACTTGGCTCTTATTAGGTGATGCCATATGGTACAATTAGAAGTGGAGACAGAGAATGCCATTTAAGCAAGTTAAACTTCATTCATCTCTGACTAAACCATCCTCATTCATCTGCATGAATTCAAGATCCTAATTTAACTTCTAAAGAGATTCCCATTTGATGCTGCATGTATCTTTTGTCTTTTTGAAACTCCAAATCACTAAGCTAGACTTCTATTACAACTTGTGTAAGTTGTTTGTTTTCTTACTAACATGGCTTTGCAGTCAGATTGGGAAGCTGTGTGCAGCTTCCAATAACGCAGGCTCTCAAAGCAAGCAAGGGCTCTTTTGCACATTGCTTGCCTCCCACTGGGAGATCTGCACAGTTGAATTAAACTTTGTCTTGTGATACCTGCATTTCTGGCTGTGGCAAAAAATAAATTTGCAGGTTATCAATAAAGATTTTTTAATTGGCAACACTGTTTTATTTATTCATGGGAAGATAAGCAAGCCCTAGAATGCCTTCTTTCCCAGAAGGTTAGGGGGCTGCACACAACTCACAAATCTTTCTTGATAATCCTTTACTTGAACCAGAAATTATATTATGCTTTTGTTCTTTCATGCCTGAAACTGACCAAGTGGGCAACGATTTATTAAGCTAAAGTCTTGGGTCTCCTGCCACACAGCCCACTTAGTCACAGTAATGGCTATGAAACAGATCATGCATTCTAAGATAGGCTATAATTTGTGTTAAAGAAACTTGTCTGTTTCAATTACCGAAATTAATTTGCAAAGCCCTATAAAAGTTTATGAAGTAAAAAAGAAACAAAGAAGCTAAACTTCAGGTCGTAATGTTATTTGCTACATATATACATATACAGTAGAAGAGAAAAAAGAGAATTTGGAATGAACCCAAAAGGCAAAAAACAAGGGCTTTCACATAACTAAGCAATGAGCAGACCCTTGCAAATGTGTGGCATTATTCCCATCTACAGTTTTGCATCCTGAGTCTCTGTTTACAAGTAATTGCCAAGTAAAAACAATCAGATGCTTTCATGGGTATCCTCAGTGAAATACTGAATTGGAGCCCTCTTACAGAAGACGAGAGTTTTCTAGAAGGACAGACTGTGGGTTGTAAACAAAGTATCATGTAAATTTAGATGCTGATTAAGCATATCTTAAATTTGAGTTTAATTCTCGTTGATTTCAACTTAACATCCAGGCTTACGTGCATCACAGAGCAACTGAAGTTTGTGCTTAAAAAACAGGTTTTCCAGAGGGGGAAAAAAAAAAAGTCTTCACCATTTTCAAATAAATATAGTTTCTCCAGCTACCTCAAATTATTTTGAATATATTAATTCATTAAAGCTCACTTTAGTGATACACCTGGGAAAGATTGAGGCAACTTTGATGTAACCACCTGAAGGGTGGTTGTGGCCAGGGGGAGGTTGCTTTCTTCTCTCAGGCAACCAGCACCAGAACAAGAGGACACAGTCTCAAGCTGCGCCGGGGGAAGTTTAGGCTCGAGGGGAGGAGAAAGTTCTTCACTGAGAGAGTCATTCCCCACTGGAATGGGCTGCCCAGGGAGGAGGTGGAGTCACTGTCCCTGGAGGTGTTCAAGGCACATTTGGACGTGGCATTTGGTGTCATGGTCTAGTCTTGAAGTCTGTGGTAACAGGTTGGACTTGATGATCTTTGAGGTCTCTTCCAACCTTGGTGATACTGTGATACTTTTCATAGATTAGTAATCCAATTGTTTTATTTGAAACTGGATAATAGAGGATATTATCTATTATGACCGCTGCAGTAAATTCCACCAGCTAGTTATTATTAGGATGAAAAATTAGATGAGAAGAGGCACTTTTGAAAGTTTCTCCAATATAAACCTATACACTGGCCCTAAATAAAACAGTAGCTTTATGATTTGATTTTTCTATGTGAATGTGCAGTTAGGAGAAGGGAATGCTAACTAGGAGGAAACAAACAGAAAGACAGAGTGACATAGTCAAAGAATTGCATGGATCAAAGAGGAAGA
This sequence comes from Ramphastos sulfuratus, assembly GCA_013399055.1. NCBI lineage: Eukaryota > Metazoa > Chordata > Aves > Piciformes > Ramphastidae > Ramphastos > Ramphastos sulfuratus. The sequence continues at coordinate 127,823 of WBNM01026485.1, forward strand.
TGCAAAGGACAAGCATGGCTGAGATGCAGATGGTGAGGAGAAAGTTCAGCAGTTTCATAGCTAGCAGAGTCTGGCACTGGACAGAAACAGGCTCAGAGGTACAGCCCCAGCCAGAAACTAACATCCTCCTGACAAGGGATGCTTGCCAGGCTAACTTGGCTCATTTTAAGTGTGAAGGGGCCATTTGCTTCCTGCCACTAAAATCGATTATGTTTCATCAAATTATTTCAATAGCCAGAATAAAGACTTTCCACCCAAGTTTAATTTTATGTAACATTTGCCTGTTCAGGAGAATGAGAGAACTAGTTTTACATCTCAGCCACACACGTATCAGCCCATAAGGCTGGGTGGGAATTTCTTTAATTTGCAACTTTACAGGTACAATATGTGCCTAAGAAAAGGGAGAAACTGTACATTTCTGTCTATACCCACAAGCTCCTTTTGTGATAACTCCAAGCAAATCAGCTTAATCACCTCTGTTTTAGTTGTTTCTGTAAAACAATGACAGCAATATTTGCTTGCTCTGAAGGTATAGCAAAGGTATGATGGAGTTTGCAACACAAATTGTGACCCCCAAACTGCAGCTGTTACTTGCTGAGATTATCATTATGCAGCAATTGATTCAGACCTGGAAAGCTTCTGTAAGGAAAACAAGAGGCTGCTGAGCCATCTTAGTCACCTTTGAAATATTTGTGAGAGATAGATACAAATCTTTTCTTTCACCGATCTATAATCAGGAGAGATAGGAAATGAGGCAGCTGTGACCACAGCATAACTCACAGCACTGCATGTTTCACTGACTGTTATTTGAGGGTGACAAAGCCCAACAGGACAATAGGTATAAATGCGTATGTTTGAACACAGACATACAAACCTGCAGCCACTTAACAGCTACCTTCTTAAAATACTGACATTCTTTTCCTATTTCATTTCCACTGCTCATTCAGCACCCCGGACTGAGATACAGTTCCAACATATTTTATAGTAGCTACTTTTTTGAAATTGCCCTGCATTTCTTCACAACACATTATGTGGCACTCAAAATGCAGAGATTGCTGGATAAGGTTGAATGGTTTTACCAAAAAATAACTACTCTGAATTTTAAACCCAATAATCTTATTTCTTTCAATGATTGATGAGAGAGATCACTATTGAAACCTTCAAGTGAGTCAGCAGTGCATGCAGCACAGATGAAGTGTTGCAAGAGTAGAAAAGCATACACCAGAAAAATACTCTTGAGACTTTCCATTAAAATATACCACCTTTGTACCTGGAGAGAACAGGCACAAAGCATTCACCTGAGACTTTTCAGAAGTTACTTCTATCTCAAGAATTACAACACTTTAAAATGCTGCTATTAGAAGATTGAAATAAAGTAGTAAGTTGTGTTTAGTGAAATGAATGCATTAAATTCTGTAAGGTCCTACTATATAAAGTGAAAGAGGTCTTTACACTGTAATAGCATAGGTATTACTAGCCATCATTAGCTGGCCAACCTGTGAGGGAAACTCCTGTAATAAAATAGCATCAATATGGAAAAGTCTCAGATAAAGATGATGATGTATTTTCCAAGGGCTCAATGTCGACTGAAGTCTGACCCATAAATGCAATCAGCAAGGCTTTTCAGTGAGTATTTGTGTCAGAAACTGCAAGACAGGACTATATTTGTAAATACAGGATTTTTCTCTGCAACTGTGGTTTTGCAAGTGTGATGTCAACAAGACTACATAAAAATGGCAGCTCTTCATAAGAACAAATATTTAAAAAAAAAAGGCAAGGGCCTTTACTAGCCATTAATTTTCCACTATCTTTCTGTTTACTTTCCTTATAGAAAACATTTCAAATAAAGCAGGAAATCCTCATGAACAGACAACATGAAAGTCAGTGAAAAAACAGCTCTTCAAGTTATTTAGACAATATTTTAAATTAACTAACAAGAGATTCTCATTTCTACCATTTTTTTTTTTTAAACAGGGAATTATTTTGATATTTTTAAAAGAAGGTTTCTTTCAGTTGGTCAGAATTTTTTTGATGCAGAGAAGGACATAATTTGTGTTATTCGTGAAGTTTTCGCTTGCATGACAGGTCAACCAAAGACAAATTGTTTATTTCAAGCTCTACCAGTACTTGACTGCTGCATGCTGGTCTGAGTGTCTCATGTAGGCAAAATGCTCATTTCCCTAAACAGACAAGGCATTCACACAAGTTAGTGTGGGGACAACTTTTCACTGAAATTGTTCCATGAAACTTGATGCTATTTAAAGTGACTACTGAAGTGAGAAAATGGACATGCTTCTTGACTGGTTGTTAGGAATCACTCTAGAGATTTTACAATGGCATGGTTACAAATCATGTTACCCTTAAAAACTATTTACTGTCATCTTAATCTAGTACCAAAATATGTTTTAAAAGAAAGATGAAGGTCCTGACAGAATGGTTAGAGAACCCTGAGCAAAGACATGATAGGAAATGATGACTGAACTGGCTGGGACAAATGTACATGCATGAATAGAACGAGTTAAGGGTGCTCAGAGAATGGAGCAGTCCTAATCAACAGCAAAGGCTGGAGTCTAGACTATCTGCTTGGTCCTATCATTTGCTAGGTTTCTGTCAAAGTAGAAAAAGGTACATCCATTTATATTTGCTACTGATTAAATGCATAGGAAAAGACATAACTTGTGATATATTGTGAGATCAGCTTTCTAGCTCTGCCTTGAAGAGACCTGAAGTCTTGCATCGCTGTAATGCTTCCAGACTGCAAAGGTAAAAGCAAGTTTTCAGCCACTTAGAACTTATCCTTTGGATGATCAAAAAACCTCTCTCAGATATTTGCGGGAAAAGCACCTAAGAGTGCACATGGAACGCACTATTAGGGGACACCTGGGTAATTGTCCAAGACAGAACACATTCAGTGGAGAGCCATTTGTTCTCTGGAACCCAGGATGAACAAACCACAGAAACAACAAAGCTTGGACGGTGCCGGTCATTTCTGATGCATGAAGAGCTCTCAACGGTAACTTTTCCCTAACATTAGTTGTTTAGACAGTGCTGGTTTATTCAGAGGCATGGAAGGGGTGAAAAGAAGCAGTTGGGTGGATCAGGGCAAAGAAACTCAGACCACAGATGAGAAAACTAAGTTGTACCAAAAAAACCCCAAACAAACAAACAAATAAACAAAACAAAAAACCCAAACAAACAAAAACCCAAAACCCTCCAAACCACGTGATAATATTGCAGGGAAAAGTAAGCCAAATAGCCCTGCAGATTATGAACTATAGAGATCCCTCTGCTCGAGCTGGCTTGGCTCTGGAAGCGTGTGTAGTACAACACTCCCCACCTAACACTGGAAACAGGACAAAGCATAATCTCTGCACTCACAACAGTTCACCACAGTCTAGATGTGTCTTAGAGTTATTTGGATATATACGAAAAAACATTTATGTTAGGAAAGCTCATACTGAATCTTGGACAAGGTCACCTTTCCTACCAGCTATAGCTTGAAAGCCTAGGTTATTTGCTTTGCAACCAACACACAAGCCATCTTTTTAATATCCCTGGTGGCCAGACTTCCTACTCCCATCTGCATAATGGATTAGGTTCTCTGCCTTGGTTGGGAACCTTTGGCTTACTTTGTTTGAGGTTTAAGTATCCAGGAAGACTAAAATCTTCCCAAAGTCTCAGAGACACATAGCCTTAAGTTTACATATGGCAGTGTGCAGTTCTAACATGCAATGTTTTGCCCTTTGTTATCTCTTTAGAAGCCTGGCCAGACCCTGCTTCAGGCTTCTATGCTGCAGGGGCAACATAACTGTGATTTAAGAGTTGTCTTTTTCTGTTAGCTGATACACACTCAGCACAACTTTGGTGTGCTTCAGAGATGGTGCGAATTGCACATTTTCACCTTAGGTCTACCTATCCAAGTGCTCACTGCCTAATCCTCTTGCCCTGCTCAGACACACTCCAACAGGGGCATAGTAGACTGTACTGAGTTCTTTACAATTTGGGGGTTTTCATTTTTGCAGCATCCAATTTCCTTCATGGCCATCTGTTAGATATTTGTGATCCTGTCACCAAGAATTACGCCCCACAGACAGTCCTGAATGATCAGCAAAATACATAAAAGTGAGAGACTTGTAAGAACTGAACTTCATGCTCAAGATCTCTTAATTCCCTATTAAAATCAAGTAAAAAAGTACCTGTAAAGATGTAATTATGCTTAAGCTGCTAATTTTTCTGCTTAAAAAATTTTAACTTTTCAGTTAAGAGCTAATGTTGCTTCCATTTCATTCCCAGAGTGAATACAAACTCAACAAACCCAGCCACTTTTTGAACAATTTTCTACCTCTTGCACTATTCTTTCTGAAAGGCAGGACAAATGTCAGCAATCAGGACAAATAGGTCATGACCAGAAATGGGATGGCTCTAAATCTCCTAGACTGTATAGCTCCTGCTATGGGACTCTGTGCAGTTTCAAAGTTTGATTTTTCGCAACTCTTACAAAGAGCCTGTTTGCTGGAAATCTATTCTGTAGAAGTTTTGACTGTAGATCCATAAATTTTACCCTGTATTGTTTGTTTATTGTTTTGTTTGGCATTCTTTTCTAAGCAAGGAGGTCCTCAAGTATGCTAAACGTCAACACTCTTTCAACCCTCCCATCAAAGAATACACATCCAGGGTCCATTCGGCAAACTGCATCCCGATGTTACTCAGTAACTGGCTGAGGAGGGTCGAGTGAAACAGCCATCCAAGTCAATACAACTCTGATATCATGGTTTAGGGCTGTTGGGTAGGTTGTTCTTTTACCAAAAACTTGAAGCATAAAGCTGCTTTGTTGATAGTGCTGCTTTTGCATCTTCAGTAAGAGCTTAGCACTTGTGAACTTCAGTGTTACAATTTTGCTATCAGTCAGGTATTTCGGGCAAAATACTCAGAATGCAAAGCTTTAAAAACACATCATTGGATGTTTGGAAATACAATTACCAGGACACAGTTAGCACTGGGATTCATGATAGTCAGCAGTACCACAGCAGTTATCACTGAAGTATCTCAAAGTACATGATAAGCCATGGTTTGGTGTCATAGCACCTTTTAACGGTTAGACAAAAGGTATAAGGAGGCAACTATGAATAATGCACAGGAATACTTAAAACACTTTCAGTATAGGGAAGGATATGTCTGTATATATCACACCTGAGCATGCTCAGAATTCAGCTGATTTCACTCATTTGCTCTTGTTCATCAAGATCCAATAGAAGTGACAAAACAGAGAGGAGATCAGCTCAGAGGATAACGGCAAACTGATACAGGTAAACTGTCTGAATATCGAATATTGTAATGGTCAGTTATTCTCAGGACACCCAGAACAATTTAACATCATTTTAAGAAACTTTATTTGGCTATGACACCCCACAGATTACACAGAGAAAGGGAAGATGGTAATGTATTACTGTGTTCTGAGTAGCACTTTCAAGATCTCCTAGACCATACATTTTCTGCTGTGGGCTTCTTTAGGTAGGGATAGTTTTTTGGTAGAAAGAGGGATACTGCAACAGTTAAGGGAAAGAAATGCAGAAAAGTGGGGAAGAAGACAAATGTTGGAAATGTAGCTACAGTATAGATGAGACAAAGAACAAGTGTCTTTGCACTTTCCGTAAAAGTCTAGTAACAGGTTTTTTTCCACGCAAGCCCTGTTTTAATCTAACGTAACTTTTAGGAAAGAACCCTTCTAGACCAAAAACACACCAGACCTGCCTCACAAGTCTTTAGAGGTGGGTGCACAGCAAGGCAGCCCCAGTCCACTGGGAAAGGAGCCTGAGGATTGCATGCTTCTGATACTGTCTTGTCCACCAGTGTTCAACAGACATGGCTTTCCCTCTTACTTGTTTTTGCTTTATTTTGTTGCTGTATTACCAGAGATTCACAGGTTGCACCAGGTTGGAAGGGACCTCAATGACCAGCTTGCCCTGCAGTGAGCAGGGATCCATTCAACTAGATGAGGCTGTCCAGGGCCACATTAAGTCTACTCATGAATGTCTCCAGGGACCGGGTCTCAACCACATCCCTGGGCAGCCTCTTCCAGTATTTTACTATTCTCATTGCATAAAGCCTCCTCCTTATATCCAAATTAAATATACCCTGTTCCAGTTTAAAATCATTGCTCCTTCTCCTATCACTGTAAGACCTTCTCAACAGTCCTTCCTCAGCCTTTCTGTAGGTCCCCTTTAGATATTGAAGTGTAGCTATAAGGCCTCCCTGGAGCTTTCCTTTCCCCAGGCTGAACAGCCCAATTCTTTCAGCCTGTCTACATAGAAGAGGTGCTCAAGCCCTCTGATCATCTTTGTGGCCCTGCTCCAGCATGTCCATGTCTCTCTTGTGTTGGGGGCCCCAGAGCTGGACACAGTACTCCAAGTGAGGTCTCACCAAGAGCAGAGTTCCAATTTTTATTGTACTTGGAGAAGAACAAGAAAAACAGAACGCTGTGAATATTCTAATTTTCACATAGCTAAGATTATCCCTGGATGACTTCCTGCTGTCTTCTCCTCCCAAGACAGGTGCTGGAATTGATACTGAAACTTCAAAATTTTTCATTTGTATTAGTTAGATTCAAAAGACCTCAACAGTAGCTCTTACTCTAAATCAAGCTTTGCTACGCTGTAGATTGCTAAATTTGAATTTAACGTTCCCCAGTAATACTCTGCTATTGTTTAGGTGAAAAATTATGTGCAGATTTATCCTTGCTTCAGTGCAGACTCAGTCATGTACAGACAGCTAACTCTTAATAGGCCTCTGCAAGCACAATTATGTAGTCTGATTAGGATATCAATTATATACTACCATTTTTTGAGTTCTGAAAAAGCAAACTGAAGATTTTAAAGATGAAGGTTACTGACTAAGAGAAGAATGATTACTATACCTTTCAACAACCTCTACAGAAAAGAGGCATCATCCCAGTATAAAAAATTATTTTGACTCTACAGTAATTAGACATCACTAGATGTTCAGCAAAATGCTTAAATGCAGCAGTACAGAAGGTTTTATTATGAAGAGAATGCCCTAAATATATCTGTGAGGGAATCTGGAATTTCCAAAAAATATCTGAATTACAGATAATAGTATCTACAGTTCTGTTGTCTTCTTTGCTATTACTGATGCTATTTCGTTCCCTGCTATCATCTGGTTTTCTTTCAAGCCTCTCATCCCGGTAACACAATATGATAACTAACAGTTAGTCAGTAATGTAAATGGTACTAGATGATCTAGTTAAATTTCGCAATCATAGAATCATAGAATGGTAAGGTTGGAAGGAGGCCTCAAGGATCATCTAGTTCCAAGCCCCTGCCATAGGTAGGGACATCTCCCACTAGCACAGGT